>APFE030545642.1:80935-100997 GCA_000404065.3 Pinus taeda | reverse complement strand
TGTAGAGAAGTGTTGTTGGTTTTTTGGTGTAACTTCATAGTGTTGGGTGATATAAGCTTTACTTGAGGTGAAGAAGGGATTTCTTGCTGGAGGATGATGTTGGGTTAGAACATATGGTTGTAATCCTCTTGCTACTTTTTATCTTAATAAAGCTATTCAAGTTTTCCTCCATATTCTTGTATGTTTGCTTATATATGCATTTTTATGGTTAACACATATCTGGTCTTGTGTTATTTATGAATATAGATCTTTGTTCTTCAATATTATTATGTTGTTGTGATTCCACAGGTGCTCTTTGAAGCTAGGTAGATGAAGAAGAAGCGGCAAAGCTCTATCAAGAAGGAGAGGAGTCAAACAAGGAAATCAAGCGCAAGACTAAGGTTGGTCTCCTTTGTTCCACTCTTATCTATTTTCATAAAGGAAAACGAAAGTAGTCTTTACTTGTTTGTTTCTAAGATAGCTACCAGTCTTAGTGGGAATAGCAGCATCCGAGTGGACACTATTCCCAGTAACACCATGAAATATTGAAGGAGACTCTGGTTGAGCTTTCCCTTGGAAGCAGTGGGAACCCATGGGGTTGAGTCATGGAATTTATTGCTAGTTTTGTGCTTTCAATGCTTTCTTATATTTTTGTGTTTGATTTACAATTTCATTTATGTTTGGTGGATGGCCATCCCACTTTGTTTGTGGTCTCATATTGTTATTGGTTTTTCATGGTTTTTCTTCTTGTTTGTTTTTGTTCTCACCTTTTATGTTTTGAGGGTCTTGGGAATTGGTTGGGGAAAGAGGAAAGTTGATGGAGCTCAGGAAGAGCCGAATGAAACCCAATAGGTAATATAAAACCTGGATGAAGCCCAGTGCATATATAAGGGAAGTTGAAGGCAAGAATATGACAACCAGTTGGATTGGTTTAGTCTATTGAGATAACTGGATGGTGGTAGGACAATCATGAGAAAGGTAACTAAGAAAGGTAAAGTAAATTGATTTGAGGCATCATATGCCTTGGATATATTGGGAACTATTATTTTGAATGTTGTGCATGTTTTCCATGGATAAAGGGAGTTCTCTCAACCTTGACCTTATGTGATCCAATATCTTTTACTTATAGATGCATCAGAATTACATGAAACAGAGCTTATTAACCATGGAACTTAAAAGAACATAACACAATGCGGAAATAACAAGATAAGCATGAAACCATGACACAAATATTTGATTACGGAGTTCATCCAATTTTGACTACGTCTTCGGGCCCTGCTCAATAGTGGGGATCCCTTCATTCATTAAGTGGCATAAAAAAAGATAAAGTACCAACAACATTCAATTACAATCCTTATACCTCCAAGCTGGAAGATGGACAAAAAATGGAGAGCTCAGCTTTAGAAATAGATAGTACCCCTAAACTTTTGGCGGAAAATCATGTATAATTTCCTATCCAAACACCTAATTTGGAGGAATGAAGCTTCTACACCCTCTCATAACCTCCCTGCTACTCAAGGCGAGGTTTCAGCCTCCTGCCAAGTCAGGTTATTGCTACACGCAATGTGTTCTAAACTATCGTGAATGTCCCCTCCTTTTTCCCTGTGCAGACCGTTCATTATATAATCTTGATCAGCCGATTCCTCAAACCTGGGCAGTTCCAACAGAGGAAAAGTTTAGCAAAATTTCATTTCCACTAGAGGATCTCGAGCTTAGAATAGTATGTGGTAACAACCTATTTAAACATAGCATAAACCTATTAACTGCACGTTAATCCCTTAACCCAACAGTTTTAACATCAGTGGCAATAATCCGTTGGTGCAGATAGCCTCATCGCAAATCACAATCGGTGTTTTCAATCGGAGAACAGTCCTGACCTTTGCGGCAAGTAATCGGCGATAACGAAAAACCCAATAGGCTATTAAACACAGTGTATAATATACCGAATATGAAAACTATCACAAATCGCAATTGGAGGGAACTAGTGGGTCTTATGGTTTGTGAATGTAGTGTGTGTAATATGCGATTGTGATATCGCAATCACATCCTTGACTGCTAGGGGCCGATTTTGTAACTCTTCCCCTTTGTGATGTACAATCACATCGCAACCCTGATCCTGTTGGGGCTGATTCTTTACCATTGACCTCTTTAGATCTGCGATTGCGAAATGTGGGACCAATGGCGGCCTGCCACTTGGTGCTTCCCCATTCGCTGAAGAATTTTTCCACGTCACCTTCTCCTGCCACTTGTCCAAGTCAAACCTAAACTTTGACTTGCTCTAACTTCTTCATATCAGCTCAGATTCTAGTGTCGTTCACACCATTAGAATCAGGATGATGAGCACTTCGATCAGATGCTAATTTTATCCAGATTTTTCCACTTTGAGTTTTGAGCCATTTTACCATGCCACTGGTACTTTTTAAATATCCACCTAGATCAATCCTCCCCATTTATAGAGCTTTTGGACCTCCAAAATCATTAACACTTCCAACAAACTTCCTGTCCTCACCAAACCACACTTTCAATCATCTACATTGCATGAAAAATTGGTATTTTCTTTGCAATCACATACACATGACTCAAACAACCCCACACTTGTCAAGAGTTTATAACACCCACTCTTGGTCAAGTATTACATGATATAAAAAAATACCCAAACTACTCATAAAAGGCCAAAAACATCATCGTTGCATTTTTAAGCAATGGGAAACACATCATCACTTTTACATTTATTCGCAATGCATGACTTACAAATGGTGGCCATAACAAGCGATTACATCTAAAAACCCATATTTTACTTAATAAAGAAGACCACCATGAATGTGGTATATTCGTTTGTTGAACATTTTCACCCGTTTTCTTCTTTATCAATGCTTTCTCAGCATAGAGCATATGCCACGTGGCTCCTTAGTGTCCCACCTTGTTGTAGTGACTACAATGATTCTTCCTCCTCCAAACTTTCTAGGTCGTCTTGGAGCACTTTCCCTTGGTGTTCCCTTGATAAGTGGTCATGGAGCCCTCATTGTCACTGGAATGTGATGAGGTTCCCTCATCATCTTTCGTTGGTCGATTGCTGGCTATTTTGGAGCATTCCCCAACTTCCTTCCTGACATACCCAAGTCCTGCATGACGAGGCAATTCCTCTACTTTGATGGGGTTCATGATGCCCTAGCCATTAATGCCAAGGCCCTTCCCCTGATACCCCATTTTCTTCAACAATTTGGATATGATACCTGTAGTATGTTTTTCAAAAGCAGTGAAATAATCATCAGGAAAGGTACATGAAATCGAAGAATCACTTTTTACCTCAAGGAAGTTATGTTGTAGCTTTTCCAAGGCTTCGTCCTTGTCTTACAACTGGCATAACAACCTTTGTTTCTCCTTTTCAGCTTCCTGTGGGAGTCTCCTTAGCTTAATATTCTCAGCTTGAATGCTTTGGTTGATCTCCTCAAGTTGCTGGAGCCATGCCGCATTGGGTATCCTTTTCATCTTTGGTACAATATCTATCGAAACTTTTGTTTCATCGCCCGAATCAAAACCCAAATTGACGGGTCCATCTACTACAATCCCAAGAGCTGTAATCTTACTTTCGTGATCGGAATTTGACCCCGGGTAAATTGGTCTACCTCGGGCAAATCCTATAGTTGTGACCTTCTCATTTTCCTCTAATTCAGACTCATTATCTTGTTGCATGGTGGAAATTGTCTTCTACCTCTCCTTTCTGTCATTCTTCTTAGGTCTCAACTAAGGGTGCAATTTCCAACAATTCTCTTCGTCATGTCCCACTTTCTTACAATGTGTACAAGAGATCTTTGCCCTTCTTCTCTTGGCTATTGCGGCTCTTTTTCATTGGTAATTTTGTTCATACATCCCCCTGATTTCAAGATGCATGCCCTTCACACTCACCTCATCAATAATAGCAGGCTCAAACAATAATAATGAATGCCTTATGTAACTATGTAAAGAACCGATATACTTAGTTACAATATCTGGTGAATCTAATGGAATGTTCAAATTCAATGCTTGTTTTCTAAATTCTTCAGTGAATTTCTGCACATTTTGACCCTTGCCTTGCCTTAGGTGTTTTCATTCCATTAATTCTTTTTGTTTATATCCCAAAGGGTAAAACTGATTCTTCAATGTAGAAACAAAATTTGACCATGAGGAGAGAAGGTTACCCACATTTTTGCTGCCCTGCAATTTGCTCTCCCACTAAATGAGAGTAGTGCCACTTAGTCAAAGGGATGCCAAATAGATCTTTGCGTTGTCTTCCTTGATTTATTGAATCCAACAATAGACCTCAATCTATCTAATCCAATTGCTAAGATTTTTTGCATTACATTCTCCAGCATACATAGGTAAGTCAAACTTTACATTTAGCTTAAGGAAAGGTTTTTTAGATGTATGTCTATGACGTCTGCGAAAATGACGATAAGAAGAAGAGGAAATGTCACTGGAAGATGGAAAGGAGGGGGATATTCTCCACCATCTCCATGATGTACTTATCCGCGATCATCTGTATCTTTCTTCTCGTGCTCGAGGGCCTTCTCGTACTCTGAAAACAACTTGTCCACTATTTATACCATATTGTAGAATACTTTGCAGTAATTTCGTTCCTCTTCCCAGTGAGCTTCTTCATCGGTCATGTTTCTTCTTTGTTGTGCACGTCTTGCTTCAGGATCAAAGGAATTAAGCTTTCCTTTGCCTCTTTGTAGCTTGTTCTGGATTAACATATACTCATGCAATTCACATCAACAAAGACCTGTTCTGCTATCAAACTTGATCCAATATCTTTTACTTATAGATGCATCAAAATTACATGAAACAAAGCTTATTAACCATGGAACTTAAAAGAACATAACACAATGCAGAAATAACGAGATAAGCATGAAACCATGACACAAAATTTTGATTATGGAGGTCATCCAATTTGGACTTCATCTCCAGGCCTTGCTCAATAATGGGGAGGCCTTCATTCATTAAGTGGCATAATAAGAGATAAAGTACAAGCAACTTTCAATTACAATCCTTATACCTCCAAAATAGAATATGGACAAAAAATGGAGAGCCTAGCTTCATAAATAGATAGTATCCCTGAACTTCTAGCAAAAAACCATGTAGAATTACCTATCCAAACACCCAATTTGGAGTAATGAAGCTTCTGCACCCTCTCGGAACCTCCTTGCTACTCAAGGCAAGGTTTCAGCCTACTGCCAGTTGGGTTACTGCTGCATGCAATGTGTTCTAAACTATCAGGCCAGCCTCCTCCTTTTTCCATGTGTGGAGTGTTCATTATAGAACCTTGATCGATCAATTCCTCAAACCTAGGCAGTTCCAACAGAGGACAAGTTTAGCAACAATTCATTTCCACTAGAGGATCTCAAGCTTGGAATAGTATGGGGTAACAACCCATTTAAACATAGCATAAACCTCTTAACCACACATTAATCCATTAACCCAACAATTTTAACATCGGCGACAATAATCCATCGGCGTAGATATCCTCATCGCAAATCGTAATTGGCATTTTCAATCGGCAGATAATCCTAACCTTTGCAATAAGCAGCCTGTGATAATGGTGGACCTGACGGGCTATTAAAAAAAGTGTATAATATATTGGATCCAAAAACCATCGTAAATCACAATTGGCGGGAACCAATGGGTCTTATGGTTTGTGAATGTGGTGTGAGTGGTATGTGATTGTGGTATCACAATCACATCCCTGATTGTCGGGGATCGATTCTGTAGCTCTTCCCCTTTGTGATGTACGATCACGTCGTAACCCTGATCATGCTGGGGTTAATTCTTTACCACTTACCTCTTCCAATATGTGATTGCGAAATGCGGGACAAATGGAGGCCTGCAACTTGGCGCTTCCCCATTTGCCAAAGAATTCTGCCACATCACCTTCTCCTGCCACCTATCCAAGTCAAACCTGAACTTATAATTACTCTAACTTCTTCATATGAGCTCGGATTCGAGTTTCATTTTCATCATTAGAATCAATATGACGAGAACTTTGATCCAATGCTAAGTTTATCTAGATTCTGTCACTTTGATTTTTGAGCCTTTTTACCATACCACTGGCACTTTTTAAAGATTCACCTGGATCATTATGATATATGTTAATTATGTTATGATCATGATTATGTTGATGTATATATATGTATACATGTATTCCATTGTCTAATAGGGTCATTAGGATCATGCTTATGGAGGAATGAATGCTTATGCAGGTGAATGGAATGAAGAGGTTTATGGTTTATGAGGAATCAAGTGGGAAGAGTAGCCTGACAGATCTATGTGGTTAGTATCATGTGGATATGAAATGATATAATGTGCTTATACTATGCTTATGTTTATGCTATGGCAGGTAATGTTGAGGGATACATCACTAGAATGAAGGTAGTGTGATTTTTGGCATCTTGGGACAAACATGGATAGTGGAAAGAGCCACATACCCAGAAATTGGATTGCGGATGCACGCAGTAAGGGGTGGGAAAGACACAAGAAGCAAGGTTTCTTGGTAGAGATAGTGTGGTCTCCGGATGTACATGTGGTGTTGTGTACATGTTGTACATGTGGTGTTATGTACATGTGGTGCTATGTGCATGTTGTACATGTGGTGATGTGTGCATGTGGTGTTGTGTACATGTTTTTCATGAGGTGTTTTGTACATGTGGTGTTGTGTACTTATTGTGCATGTGTTGTTGTGTGCATGTTGTACATGTGGTGTTGTGTATATATGGTGTTGTGTGCATGTTGTACATGCAGTGGTGTGTACATGTTGTACATGTGGTGTTGTGTACATGTGGCATTGTGTACATGTTGTCCATGTGGTGCTATGTGTATGTTTTGCAGGTGGTGTTGTGTACATTTTATGCAAGTGGTGTTGTGTACATATGGTGATTTTTTCACATTGTACATGTGGTATAACTTGTATACATGTGGTGTTGTGTTCATGTTATACATGTGGTATTTTGTACATGTCATACATGTTGTGTTGCGTACATGTGGTATTGTGTACATGTCGTACATGTGTTTTGTACATGTGGTATTGTGTAGTCATTGTATCATGACATGTGTATTTGTTGTGTTGTGATTTGTGTATCTATATGTATTGTGTTGTACACCAAGTGTAGGTGTATATGTTGTGTTGTACACTGGGTGTACGTGTATGTATTTTGTGACACCGTGTGTGACTATATGTGTGTAGACTATGTGTACGTGTATGTTCTTGTTCAGTTTAGCAATCGATTAAGTATGTGTAGGGAAAGGATAAAGAACAATGGTAGAAGCAAAGAACCATTTAAAAGATAAGTACCAATATTTTATTTCAGTTTTAATTATGCACATAATCTATGGTTTTGATTTACGATGGTTGAGTTTTGAGCTAAGTGGATGTGATATGTTTATACATGATGTTTTGATCGAAGAGATAGTTTGACTTTTTGTGACAAGAAGTAATTAGAATTGCAGGTATACCTTATTAACGAGCTACCAATGAGGTATGATTTGAATTTTTTTCAATTCCTTTTGAATCTAATGGAAACTATGTGCTTGGTATAGGAAAGCATGGAAAATTCCTAGGTTTGGGTGGTTGAAAATGCAGTTTGTGTAGTTGGAATTGGTTGCAAGAATGTTAGCAGTAATAGTGAAACGAATTGGACGTGCAACGATAAAATGGTAAAGCATTCAGGAGCGGGGCCATTTTGGGACACTGGTACCTAATAGTGTCCATTTATTTCCATGAGCGTGTTATGACCGATATGATGGTTTTGAGGCAAGGATATGCCTTGGTTTTTGGACCTTCTGATGTGAGGAAACCTTGCTAAGGGATGGATCGCTTGAGGGACTGTGTAGTAGAGAAGGGGATGCCAATGGCGCTTGGAAGGTGTGTGACAACATGGAAGGGGGTGACTGGATTGTCTGAGGCACTATGTAGCAGAGAAGGGAAGGCCAGATAATGAATCATACACACATTGGGAGTGTGCCCTGGAACAATGAGTCGGTAAATGTTCACTGAGAGGATCGTAGGACTAGAAATTGGATGTAGGTTTGACTTTGGTAATGGATTATGGAATTCTTGAGAAGGAGAAGAATCCTAGTACTACTTTTGAGGGTGGATTTGTGAGCCTTTGGATTCGCTTGTTCACTGGTACAGACATCATATCGTTTTATTTGTTGGTTAAAACAAATGTGCTTATGTATATATGTGTATATTATTGTAAATATTGTATCAGGTTGTGGTTATAAAGCTCCATAGACAATATGATTATTTTTTGGTTGAAGCAAATGTGAATAAATATATGTGGTTGATATTTTAAATACCACAATGAGTTGTGTTATAAAGCTCCAGTAAGCAGCATGTTTGCCTTGTTTTCAGCAGTGGTTATTGTAAATACTACAACAAGTTGTGTTATAAAGCACTATGGGAAATATGTTTTGTTTTCAGCAATTTGTTGGTCATAGGTGTCATAGAACACTGAGGACGGTGTTCCCCCAAGGGGGAGGGTTTGTAACAGCCCCTAGTTGATTTTCCATGTAAAATATAATACTAAGGTCATGGAACACATATTCCAAGATGATTGGTGGACAAACATTATAGTGGGGATCACGTTCGGTTTATTTATGGCTAAGGAAATTGGTAAAGGAATTGGCAAAGGAAAAGAAGAAATAATTGACATTTATTTATGAAAATGAAGGAAAATAGGAGAAAACGAAGATAAAAATAAATATATTTGCATGTTAAGGAAACTAGAGGAAAAATGAAGGAAAATGAAAAAATATAGGCCTCAATGATAAAAAGGCTTATGAGGATCAATTCAAAACTTTTGTCAGTTAAACCTTTTAAAAGTTTTGGATTGAGCTCTCTTCCATTCTCTCATACTCTTTTACGCTTAGATTATTCTTGGAGCATTCTTGGAGCACTTGGGAATTCACTTGGATTGGAGAAAGAAGGCAAAGGAAAGAAGCAAAGCGCAAGGGAACAATTAGATCAACAGTTATAACTAGATTGCTTTGCAGGTAATGGGTTGCATGTGTGATTTCCTTATTGATTTATGGATGCATGTTATATGCATTGATTTTATGGCTATGTGTTGTCATTAGCACAGAGATTTAACTGGAGTGACAGTAGTTTTATCCTTACCTTGCCATTTCTTGGATAGCCATGGTGTGGTGGGATTTTCCACTTGTTGTTTTTTTTATTGGTGCTCATGTTCCTTATGGATGTGGGTTGGAACAAATGCTCTAGAAACCTTGGAACATCTTGGATTGAGTTACTAGTCCTTAAGGTAGGTCGGGACAAATTCACTAGAGCCCTTGGTGGGTTGAGATACTATTCCCTGCAGTCGGGTTAGAAAAATTCTCAAGAGCCCTGAACAATTATGGGTTGAGTTACTAGTTCCTAGAGCCCTGGACAACTTAGGTATAGATTGATCTAGTTGGTGTTAGTGATGTTAAATCATAGAGGTAGAATCACCGTGGTTGAGGGTTGAGGTGGTTTTGCCTTTGGAAGCCCTGGTTGATTTTGCCTTGGTTTATTCCATGAGATCCCACATTCGTGCTTGGATTATGGTGTGAGGGTGATTGGCTAAAAGAGAGATTTGGTTCAACACAATCTATGGTTGGGTGGTATGTGGAAGTCCCTGACTTGGTTGGTATTTTCATATATTAATAAGAGCTATCTTCCTACAATGATTTATGAATACTTGTAGTGATTATGTTGGTGATGTTACAGTTGACTTGCCATGGTTTCTATGATAGTTATTTGTTGGTTGTATGATATATGCTATCTATGGATATTGTCATGATTTCATAAGTTATCAAATGATTGATTCATATATGGACTAATAAGTGTTATTGAAACTACCTATAGAAGGTTTAGAGCCTTCTCTATGAAGACTCTTAGTTTATGATCAGATATGTGTTCATGGCCTGTAGCTTACATGTTTTCCATATGTTTGACAAAATTCCTATTATGGTGTAGGCATATTTGCATCAAATTCTTGCTTGAGTTTTGGTTGATGAGCATCTTTTCAGTACCTTTGATTTCTTTCTAGAAAATTTCAAGCAATTCTAAGCAGTGGTTTGGAAGCTAGCATGAAATGGTGGCACAAATCTCGGGACTGCATGTTTAGAACTAGATAGTTTAGGACATAACTGCATGGAGGTAAGCATATGAGTGCGGTTATAGCCTCACAACCACATGGAAGCAGTTTCAATGGTGCGGTTGTAGGTATAGGTCAAAAAAATAAGGTTCCAACTTAGGGATTGACCACCTAGGGTGTTTCTTCAGCTCATGGGTGATCTCTAGTCCTTATAGGATATTATTTTGTGGTTAGTTTGTAGGTACCACTTTCATAGCTAGATCTAGGATCTTGGATCAAGTCATAGTGAAATTTGTCTCATGTTTACCCTAATGATCTTCTGAATTCATGGGAGGGGTGGTTACAAAATGCGAGAGATGAAATCAATGAGAAGGAAGAGATGATGGCTAAGGGAAGATGACCCTTGGAAATTAAACCATATACAAGTCATATACCAAACTGTGGTTGAGTGAACATTGTTCATGATAGGTGAGGTCAATAGAGAAAGTGGAATCTATGTACTTGCCTTAAGTAGATTATGACTAAAAGATGAGTAGAGGGAATACCTAAAAAAATGGGGCTCACAAGAATATGGAGTTAGGAGGACAACTAGAAATGGGACTTGACATGTTGATTATTTAATGATAATTATTGGCATTGCAATGACATAGGCCGTAATGAATCGTAGCGACTAAATTAAGAAACCCGTATGGTAGCCATTGTGGGATACCAAGAAGACATAAACAATGTTGAATGTAAATTCTTCAACCAAGGGTAATGAGAACTTATGCTAAAATAGAAAATGGAAAAGTGATTGGATGGCAAATAATTTTTATTACAAAAATGTCTGTGTACACTTGTCGAATGAACAAAAAATATGGGTTGAATATTCAAACATGAATACAAGTTCCCCATTGAAAAAATGTCTTTCCTCATGGGACAAGAGGGGAAGTTTTGTAGGGGGATGGGGCCCTATTGGTTGCTTTTTGTTTGGGTGGATGAATGGATTTTGTTATGTAGATGGTCTAATAATTATGGGGAAATGAGAGTCTAAATAAAAAGGTGGTGTTGCATTAAGTATAATCAATCAAATTGAAAATTAAGAGCTTGAAGAGATGGGTTAGGAATATGATGAGAAAGAAGCATGGAGTTAATTCTCAATAGATGAAAATAAACAAGCTTATGGGATGTGTGATGTGTAGTAACATGTATTATAGTAATGAAAATGGTGCGAATTAGTGGGGAAATCCTTGTGGGTGGGAAAACCACTGGCTAACTGGATCCATACAAGTGAAGAGAGGGTTATGGAAGCGTGCTTTGTCAGACAAGGGAAACAGGCTTAATGACGACTCGATGGGTGTGGAATGGTAAATGTAGGTAGCTCAAAGGGAGTATGTAAAATTCCAGTGTCAAGTAACTACCTCTAAGGGTAGATAATACCCCTATTTAATGTTACTTGGAGAGTTGGGAGAAGGATGAAGTCTTGCACACATGAAACCAACAACTCAAAGCAAAAACATTAATTGTAAAAATGGACAATAATGTAAACACATAAAGGGTGAAAATGGTGTTTTGATGCAATTTTGAAGAGGCATGACCAAGGTGGGGGCCCTAGAGTGAAAAAATTTGGCAAGTGGGTGGATTATACTAGTGTGTAGTGTAGGATGCATTAATCCCAATGATAACAACAACTTGAAAAATGGAGCTCGTAATCTCAAGAATGGTCACGAAGAAGATTCATGAAAATGAAATGGGTGGGACCCACAATTCCACATCATTTGTACTTGTGATGAGATATTATACAACTTAGGAGTCGAGTCCACATGCATTCATAGCTTCCAGAGCACTTTCCAAAGGCCAATTTTAGACTTAGTGAGAGCTAGGTGAGTCCCACTTACCTCATTTTGTGAATTTTTGTAATAGAGTATATGTTAGCACCTAGGGAAGGCCATATAACCGCCTTTTTCAAGGTGATATCGAAATCAATACAGGTACCTTAGTGGTTGTTGCGTGAATTTGCACAAATGGCTCTATGAAAGTTGAGTAAACTTGCACAAAAGGAGAAGGTATAGTCACACAACTGTTTATGCAATTGTAAGTGGTGTATTTGTGTGGAAGTACATGACTATTCATCAACCATTCATGTGAATGCACATGACTAGTCATCAACTAGCCATGTGGATATCCACGTGACCTTCAACAAACCTGTCATGTGAATGTGCACAACTATGTAATCAACAATCATGTGCATGACTATGTAACGAATAATTGTTTGTATGGGTTAGCTTTTTTTATTTTCAAAAGATGTTGACATGGAATTGTTGTTGTGTAGGTATCCATAATGCTAGTTCATTGGAGGTAAAAGGAATACACTCGCATTAGAGAGGTTTTGAGAGCCTATAGGAGAAAAGAGTTTTGGCTTGATGGGCTTGGCTCAAAATCACTGAGTTCCTCTTGATCCACTCCCAAGAGGAGCTCCTCCTGATATTTTTGGTCATGTTTTGGCAACCTCACTAAGGGGTTTTTGAGGTCAAGGGGGAGATAGTGGAGGTATACATGGAGGTAGATATATATTTCCTAATGGGGCTATACCCATGGGAAAAGAGGCATTCCATTAGATAAATTTTGAAGTCTAAAATGGGCCTCCTACGGGATATTGTAAAATAATAAAATAAGATTTGATTACCTCATCAAATTTTGGAGGGAAAAAAGAAAAACTACTTTTTCAAATAATCAATCCTATAAGATAAGTCAACAATCAACCCTACTCAACAAAAATATCATCAAGCCAAACCCTAACCAATAACACTCAACTTAGTAGCTTCAGTGGTAAACCCTTGTTATAGGAAACATTAATAGCCTTGAATAATAATTTGATCTAGCAAAATAATGACAAACTAGCACTGACAATACATCCTAAATATTCATACAACCAACTCGGAATTGAGAGTTTTGACAAGTTCAAATTAAACCAAAAATTCACCATTCTTCAATAAGAAAATTATTGTAATTATAGATGCTACATTACAAAATAGGTTGTTACCCATTTGTTACTTGTTGCTTTCAATTTTTAGCTTTTGTAGTCAAATGCCATGAATCCTATGTTCTACTTCAGTCTGCCTTGCAATCTTGGGTCTCTAGAAGTAGATTTTGTAAACACTTTATTTTGTCTCTCTCTTTAGCTTGATTATAGATGCTACAATACAAAATAGGTTGTTACCCATTTGACTTGTTTCTTTCAGTTTTTAGCTTTTGTAGTCAAATGTCATGAATCCTATGTTCTACTTCAGTCTGCCTTGCAATCTTGGGTCTCTAGAAGTAGATTTTGCAAACACTTTATTTTGTCTCTCTCTTTAGCTTGATTAATGACCCCTTTTCTTTCCTTCTTGTGCCTCTCTCATGTCCATGAAGGTTTTTGTCTGATCTCGTTTGGTGGTTGTTGGTAGTGATACTTACATGGTGCCAAAGTGGCATTTTCTCTTTTCTTTCCTGTTTATTTACATACTTGTACTAAATTTGAGGCAGAAAGAAGAAGCCTTACACACCTATAAATCAAATGCAATGTTATAAAGAAAAAAGGGCATATGTCATGAAGAAAAAATTGATAGCAGACGTAAAGGCCCTTAGATTCAAATGCCCATGTAATCATTATGAAAATATTTTTACACCCCTCATAAATATGATCACCTACATCATCAACTTATTCTTTCTTAGGTATCTATTATAAAAATAAAACAAAGTCACCAATGAAGCTTGCTTTCTTTCCTTTCTTATTCTCTTCAAAATCTAGACTAACACAATTGAAATATAGTTAAAAAATTCAGGTTGCCACCTTTTTTAATTATATAACACATGTCTTTATTCCTAGCACTCAAAGTAATGATTGATTACTATTGAAGCATTAATATCACCCTTGAAAAATTTGTGTGTAACCCTTGGTATACTTGCCACACTTGGAAGTTGGTATAAGCTAGATAAACTTGGTTAGAAATACTATCAAAATTAAGGGCCAAATTGGAGAACCAAGGCAAATAACCTCATTGGAAATGTTGATAGTCAATCTTAGAAACATGTTGTTCTTCACATGGTAGAAAGCTTAAGAAAAACTAGGGACTATGGATCCAATGGAATTGTAGCCTTCGCCAATTCTTCAATAGATGTAAAAATATAATGTTTGTTTACATATAGTTTGATATATATTTTCCTAGTCAATTCTACATCTAGTTTATGATCTATGGATTAGAAAAATGGAAAATACCCATCTATAAGCAAATTATCTCAAGTTAAAAGTTGCACAATGAACTATTAGTTCTATTCCACAACAAGTGAACTATTTTATAAAGTTCTATTCATTGGAATAGTGAAACATTTGTATATTTTATTGTGCAAATGTCTCTCAATTATGATATAACCTAAATTTCCAAATAGAAACCTTCATTCACTTTAAAATTATTTTAGCAAAGGATAAATCTAAAATAAATAAATATCATTGATCAGTGAGGCCAGAGCCATGTTAGGCGCTATTTTGGAAAACTATTATTTATATCGTTGGAATGGTGAAGTATTTCTTGATTTTATTTTGCAAATGTCTTTTCATTATGATATAATTTGATTGTGTAAATAGAAAATTTACACTTGTTTATGACTATTTAGGACGGTAATTATTTATGGGAAGATATATATCATTATAATAAGAGAATTTATACGTAAGAATAATGTTTTGTATTTTTTGTTTGTTGGTTTGTTTTTTCTTTTATAAGATCATATATATTATATGCCTATAAAAAACACGTTTACAATATTGATAATTTGTGAAAATGGATAATTTGAAATTGGTTTGATTTCAAATTATCTATTTTCTCAATAAATTTCCCAAGTTCAAGGAGTGTGGGGAGCATTGGTGTTGGGGACATGTCTTTCTAGGACACTAAAATAAACTAGGAAAGCTAGATTGTGTCTAAGCATATAACAACATGTAATACTTAATCATTATTTTCCCAACATATTTATAGGACTATGATATGAGCTTTAATTAACATTAAATTCATTAAGATTCACATAAATCCTAATACCAACCTCTTTAACCAACATTTTATTGACTTTGTCTCAAAGCTTCAGTTAAGTTTAATCTAATTCTCAACAGGTGCTTCCTTTGATCACAAGCCAAATACTTACAGATTCAACAGGGGAGAGGCTAGAGATATAGTGAACAATACCATCATTTTATTATTCATACAATCAAGAAAAATATTATTCATTTGATTGAATTTTTTTTTACAGGGATCAGAAGACCCATTAAACATGATTGAAAAGTGGACAATATGCATTGAAGTTTCTTATTATCCCAATCTAGGACAATCAGTGATTATATATGTTCTATACAATATTGTGATGAGCAAAGTACTCCAAAGGAAAAGGAATGTACCTATAAGTACAACTAACAATGAAGCATATTATATTGCACTGATAGAAGTCTTAGGAACAACTAGGGACTATGGATCCAATGGAATTGTAGTCTTCACCAATTCTTAACATGTGTGCAACCACATGAATGGTGTGTACCGAGTCAAAAAGGAGAAGCTAAAACAATTGCATAGAGAAGCAAAAAATATTGTTATTCAATTTCAATAATTTAGCATAAGTCATTGTGCAAATGTTAATAGGGTGTCTAGTGATTTATTGTATAAGGCAATGCCAATTCAAGATATGTGTGTGAAAGATGAATTGGTACCTAGAACCACTCCATCAGAATTTATTGATGGACATTGTAAGATATCTCTTATATGTGTGTGTTTTTTAGTTATAAATGTGGTGTCTTTAATGACCATGTGGTTTTTTCGAAACTATACAAGTGTGACCCCATTGTATAATCACAACTTGGTGAATTATTAGGTCAATTATTGGGGTGACAAATTTAAGAAAATTTTGTACTTAATTCTCAAGATGTGCAGTTTAGCATTTGTGTTTTAGTCTTGAGTACATATTTGATATTGAATATTTACTTGTAGTTTATATTTATTATCTTGGGCCCAAGAGAACTGTACACCAAATAACTTTGAAGTAACCCTTAGATAGTTACATTTATTTGTCTTATTAATTTTATGAATTATTGATCTTTTTAAATAGTAATTTTAAAGACTTTTAAATGCATGAAGTAACTTGGGTTTTTTGAAAGGTTAAAAAAAAAAAATATATATATATATATATAATATAATATATAATATATAAATATAGATAAATATATATGGAGCCACTTGATTGTTTGAGGAGTAAATAGATAGAATCACGAGCATGACTCAAAGCAAGAGTTTTATGCATCCGACAATATTGGTTGTGGATCGAGGACAGTATCAGATGAATCAATGGAGGACATTGTTTGTTACGTCATCATCACGGTATATATATGTTTAAGTGAATTTACTTAAATGATAAATTGGTAGAATCATATGTACATACATATTGAATTGATTTTTCTCAATTTTACTTAATTAATTTATAATTTCTATTTTTTTTAGAAGCATCTCTCACTAGGTCATCACATGAGGGTGCTTAACATTCTCCATTTGTTCAACAAGCTCAATCAACTCATGTACTTGGGAGTGATGGTGCTCAACCATCTTTGGGTGGTCGTGAATCTTAATCTGATCATGATCCTCAATTTGGTCAATTATATAATTTAATTTTTTTAATGTTAAGACAAATTTGTACGTAAATAAATTGTATGTACATATCCATGTATGTCTATTTTTCATGTATATAAATACATTGAAATGTTGTAAATATTTATGTAATTAGATTGAAGCAGGGGGTGAAAATGTAGACAAAAGTCAACGTAGGCGAAGGAGGGTTATTCAAGAAGAAGACCATACGCTAATTATCACCTATCCATCTAATATTTCAGATGAGCTTCCTTAGGAAACAAATATTTAGCAGTGTACATTACAAAGGTGCACAACTCATTATTCAAAATTGAAGAACAATCTTGGGAGGTTGGAACTCCCTACAAAGAGATGACAAAGACTAGAAATATTTTTGCACTCTCTAAGTACATTGCTTGATATTTACAGGAACTGTTAGAGAGGTAAATCCCCCCTACGGATAGAGGCGATCACTACTAGCCCAAAAGGGGTCTAGCAACAATCAATCAATGCTACTCTGCAAGTTCCTAGTTGCGATTAACAAGTGGGTAAAGAACACCTACTTGGATTCCAGCGCTATGTTTGATGAAGAGATGGGCCTCTCGCTCCTTCGCTCCAGCCGGTCACAATCCTCCACTATCTTCGTGGGCGGACACCTGCACAAGCAAAGAGAAGACAAACACAAGTGTAAAATCTACTAAAAGCAACTATACATCAGTCAGAAAGGATGTAATTCACATTAACCATCATAAGACAAATGAGAATGGAACCATAACAGTAGTCATCTATCTTTTATTAATCAGAAATAGAGTAAGATACAACCAATGTTCTGACGCTGAGTCCTTCTCTAGAGGGTCCAGCCAGCATGTCTCATAACCATTCACCTTTTAAGGTAGATCTCCCAAATCAAAGAACTCTCTCTCACATACAAGGCAACAAACTCATAACCTTCCTTAAGCTCTATAGCAATCCTCACACACAACACACCAAATGCCTACAAAGAGCAGCACTAATGCACTAAGAATTCCTCAAACAAAGTCTATATGTTCCAAACTAGCTGCTCATCGGCAATGGAGGAGGCTTATAAAGGAGAAGGAGTCTCCATGAATAGGTAAAGGATGAGCTTTCCCCCAAGATAAGTGGATGGTCAGTCGAACAGACATGCCAGAGAAAGGATGGCGCCCTCAACAATGCTAACAACCAAGCCTGGAGTCATCTGGAAGGTTGGCTGTTAGAACAAACTCGCCCAAACAGGATCAGCGCGGGTGAGACACTGGGCTAGCGCGCTGACATCGCAGATCAACTGTAGAGGAGGTCTGGTCAGCGCTCAAGAATACAAACGGAGGGCGCGCTGTCCGTAAAATTGGACCAGCACGGAAAACACGTGTGCTTCTGCGCTGGCAGCGCAGCAGTTACACTAGCCTCTGCCGGTCAGCGCGGTTATTTAATGAACAGACGCGATGATTCATTTAACTTAGGCAAAGAGGGTTTTTAGCCATTTAAAGGAGCATGAGCTTAGGTGAATGTGGTTTTATAACACAGTCGGGAGACTGACATGATGGCAGTGACATTTTACTGTGTAACAATTAGTATAATAGTGTTACAAATAGTAAAACATAAAACAGAAAACAAACAAACAATATAGTAATAATATGAATTAAAATTATTAATATAGTAATAACATAAACTAAATAACGATAATGATTAGTATATTAGTGTTACAAAGTAGTAAAGCATAAAACATATAAAAAACAATATTTTAATGCCATGAATTAAAATTATTAATGCAAAAATAACATGAAATATGTTGACACCTAATCCTCAGTGATTGGGGGAATTGAATGTGAACAGTCATCGAGAATATGAATTGAACAATCACATTCATGTATATAATAGATAGATGGCTAAATGAATAAAAAAATTAGTTTTCTGGAGTTACTCCTGGCCTGACATGGTATCAGAGCACAGGTCCCAGGTTCTTTTTTAACCTTGCTTTGTAACTCTTGTCCACTGCCTAGCTTCTGCTCCTGTGTCCCACACCTGAAGGAAACGCCTGCCTGCCTGAAGCTGCATACCTAACATCTGAGAGAGTGTAATGCATACCTGAAGGTAACGCTCGTGTATCAGCATAAATGATGTAAACTATATTCAGATGGTTTGACAAGGTGTGTTGGTGTTTTGCCCATTTGTAACAATTCATCAATTCATTGGTACTGAATTTCTTGGATCCGATTTTTTTTGCTAACACATTGAATTCGAGCCGGGTAGATATAGGCTTGACTCCTCTCTTGTAAAGTTCGCTTCGTGTCCTAATACATATTTCAGCGTGTTTGACTCTCTTGTATGTGGCGGAGATGATAGCTCGAAGTCTCTTGACATGGCTTTGAGCTCATTTCCAATGCGTCTACGGACATAGCTTTCGCGGATTCACTGTACTTCCTGTAAATCTGAGCCAGTTACACAATTCTGAGCAGATTTTGTATGTTCTATACTTCACTGCATTTTCTGTAAGTGTTCCATCCTCGCCTCCATATGTAGTTTTTGTTACTGTTACGAGGTGCAGTTTGCAAGGGATAACCACTGGTTCGTGTAGAATTGAGAGCCCAAACTTAGGTGCTATGCGGGGCCGAGTGGCACCTTCGACCCTCATTTATATTCTCCTTAGTAACTCTTCCATTATTTGACTGCTTTCTGTGGGAGAAACAAAACAGATATTTGGAGGCATGTCTAGGTTCTGGTGTGAAACCATGTATTCGTCTTTGAGCACAGGGTCTTTGAACCTTGGATGTTTTGAACCTGCTACGTGCTGCCAAGGGAAGAAACACATCGCTTACTGTTAGTTGATTAACTTGATTGCATGGTTATTGGAATACTGAACTTGAACTGAACTGAATATTGTGTATGAAGTCCCGACCTATTTCTACAGTGTTTTTTTTTTAATCTCTCGGGATAGGTAAGAGCGGAGCGGAGCAGAGCTGAAGGGGCTTAAAAACTGCCTCCGATGCAAATCTCGGTGGTATCAGAATTTTAAAAGAAAATGGTGGTGTTTGATATCAAAATTGGTGTTGCTGGTAGAAACGTCTTTCTTAAATCAGTTATGGTATGCTATGAGAATAATCAGTTTGGTACATGTTAAATGCGTAGTTTGAAAAGCTAGTGATTTAAACGCTGTACAAGTTAAATGCATAGTTTCATTTATATAAACTTTGAAAACTGTAAAGAGATATATTTAAATGGTATAGCAGCAGAAGTTTCTCATACTGAGGATAGCAACAAAAAATTTGACCATATAGCAGCAGTTTATTTTTTTTCATAAGAGATTTTTTGCCATCAGAAGTATTAGTCTATCAGCAA
>APFE030545642.1:33549-77259 GCA_000404065.3 Pinus taeda | reverse complement strand
AGACTTTCTTCTGGATCATGTTCTATATCTCCCACAGCTCAAGAGAAACTTGCTGTCCTTGGTCCACATCCGCCAGCAAAGTCACTCCATTCATATGTTTGATGGCAAGCTTGAGGTGAGAAAAGCATCTGATCACTCACTTGTCATGAGGGGAATAGAAGAAGAAAGACTTTTCAAACTGCAAGGAACATCTGCTCATGCAAAACATTTCTCATATATTTCTCATCATGAAGAAGGTACACTTCCATCAAGTTTATTATGGCATGCTAGATTTGGACATTTAAACTATGACAGTCTCCGCTTATTGAAGAAAAATGGTGTTGTTGGTTTGCCTACAATTCCTAGAAAACTTAAGCAGTGTGATGCTTGCATTCTAGGAAAGCATAGAAAATAGTCCTTTCATGACTCACATTTAAGAGCACATAGGAAGCTTGAACTTATTCATTCAGATTTATGTGGTCCAATGCCTGTTCCTTCTGCAAATGGAAATAAATATATCATGACATTTATTGATGACTACACCAGAATGTGTTGGGTTTATTTATTGAAGAACAAATCTGATGCTTTCCTAACATTCAAGAATTTTCATAAATGGATTGAAAATGATGCACAATCTCATATTGGGTCCGTTCGCACTGATAATGGAAAAGAATATACATCAAATGAATTTGAACAATATCTTAGACAACATGGGATTAAACATCAAACAATTGTGCCTTATAATCCCCAACAGAATGGTGTAGCTAAAAGAATGAATAGAACAATTTTGAATATGGTACGATCCATGCTTTTTTTTTAAAATGTAAAGATAATATTTTGGGCTGATGCTGTTCTGAGTGCTGCATATATAAAGAATAGATGTCCATCTAGTGCTATAAGAAACAAGACTCCTTATGAATTGTGGTATGGACATGTTCCTTCGGTCAAACATCTTAGGATTTTTAGTTCCACCTGTTATGCTTTGATACCAAAGGTACATAGAAACAAACTTGGTGCTAGAAGTCGTAAGTGTATTTTCTTGGGGTATTCAAATACCTCTAAAGCATACCGCCTCTATGATGAAGAAAATAAAAAGTTTTTTATATCTAGAGATGTAATTTTTCTTGAATCATCCAAATCTGACAATGTTGTTGAGCGGCAACTTGATCATTTGGATAGATTCGCAAAAATGAAATCATTTCAAGAATTTGAAAATCAGATTCCACATCTTGAAGGGGGGATTCCTATACTAGATCAACATGTGGAATCTTCTTCTGAAGAATACTCTCCCCCGACTGAAAATCCAACAACGGATGATGCTTTAAGTGATGTAATTGATAGAATTGGGAGACTCAATCTTGATTCACTCCAAACTCAATCAACAAAGCAGCCTGGACCATCTCAAAAAGGTCCCCCAAAATGGTTGACAAAGACACTTGAAAGTGTTCATCCTGATGAAATTGGAAAAACAGGAACCAGAAATGCAAACCGACAAAATGGAGGTGATGTAGATGACTCTAATTCACCTATTGATATGGATGTTTCTTATGATTGTGAATTGAACTTGTCTACAGATTTTGAACCAACTTCCTACAAAGAAGCTGCTTCTCATGATGAATGGGAAGAAGCAATGCAAAAGGAGTATGATGCCCTCATAAAGAACGGCACTTGGAAGCTGGTTGATCCTCCATTTGGAACCAAACCAATTGGGTGCAAGTGGGTCTACAAGAACAAGTACAAAGCTGATGGCTCACTTGACAAGCACAAAGCTAGGCTTGTGGCAAAAGGTTTTGCACAGAAGGAAGGGGTCGATTATGAGGAAACTTTTGCTCCCACAGCAAAATGGCCACCATCCGGACACTCTTTGCACTAGCAGCTCAGAACGGTTGGAAAGTCCATCAAATGGATGTAAAAACTGCCTTCTTGAATGGAGATCTAAAAGAAAATGTTTTTATGTCCCAGCCTGAAGGATTTGTTGTGAAAGAACATGAACATAAAGTATGAAAACTTGTGAAGTCCTTGTATGGCCTCAAACAAGAACCACGAGCCTGGTATGAAAAGCTAACTGAGCATCTTCTGAAACTCAACTTCAATCATTTTGATCTTGATGATGCAACTTTATTTGTCAAGAAAGTTGGAAAAACAGTAGTATATCTTGTGGTATATGTAGATGATCTTTTAATGACAGGGAACATTGAAAGTTATATTGCATCCATAAAGAAAGAATTAGGAAAAATTTTGAAATGACTGATTTGGGCTATGTTCATTACTATCTTGGCATTGAAGTAACCCAACATCCAAATCCATATTTCTTTCTCAAAAGAAATACATTGGAGATTTGTTAAACAGATTTGGCATGACAGAGTGCAATCCTCTTTCTACTCCAATGGAACAAAACTTAAAGCTCACATCTATTGAAGGAAAGGAATTTGAGGATGCAACAAAGTATAGACAGCTTGTAGGGAGTCTCATCTACCTCACTACTACCAGACCAGACATTTCATTTGCTGTTGGAATCCTCTCCAGGTTTATGCAAAAGCCTTGTGAGGGACATTGGTCTGCTGCAAAAAGAGTTATAAGGTACTTGAAGGGAACTCAAGACCTTGGAATCAAGTATACACAGGTGGACGATTTCAGCTTGATTGGATACTCTGATTCAGACTTCGATGGAGACAAAGAAACTGGAGTATCTACTTCAGGATATGCTATGAGTCTTGGATCAGGAGCTGTCTCTTGGAGATCACGCAAACAATCAGTTCCAGCAGATTCCACAACAGAAGAAGAATACGTGGCAGCAGCTGAAGCAACGAAATAAATTGTGTGGCTCAGAAAAATTCTTGAAGATTTGTAGGTAAAACAAGTACAATCAACTCCACTCATGATTGACAACACCTCTGCAATAAAGTTGGCCAAGAACCCAAAGTTCCATGATCGTACAAAGCACATCAATACTAAATATCATCTGATCCGACATCATGTTGAGGCCAAAACAATCCATCTCCGTCATTGTTCCACAAATGAGCAAATTGCAGACATCTTCACCAAAGCGCTTGGAAGAGAAAAGCTTGAAAGATTCAGAACGATGCTTGGACTCACCAACATCCCTTCAGATTAAGGGGGGGAATGTTGACACCTAATCCTCAACGATTGGGAGAATTTGAATGTGAACAGTCATCAAGAATATGAACTGAGCGGTCACATTCATGTATATAACAAATAGCTACCTAATGGAATAAACGAATCCGTTTTTCTGGAGTTACTCCTAGCCTGACAATTATTACAATGCCCTCTTATTTCTCTATTTTTCTACATAGATATTATTTACCTAACTAATCTTGAACCTTTATGCATGAGTTAATTCTTTTTAAAATCAATTACATCATTTTTAAGTGGAATAATCTTCGTAAGGTATCATCTCCTACATATACTATCCTTTTTATTTATCGCATCACCTCATGACATCTTATCACCTATTAATAATTCTCGTTTCATGCCTTGTTTTCATTACTCCAATATCATTTTATGGTCCCTTCATTAATATACATACTTTGCCAGCTTTACTACCTAATCCATCACCCCTGTACTTCACCGCCAAAATGTCATATTTTCGTTCATTCGGTCGTAGGCGACCTTTAATTTTGAGAGGGGGCAAGGACCCTCAGTACACTCACGTATTCGGTGTCATCATTTTATTATATTTTGCATAATAATATGACATCCCATAATCACAGAGCGTGTGACATTATAACAGTCCTCGATTTAATGGTATTTATTTTTATAAAAACATCACCTGAAATAGCTATTACAACTACTTGTTGTTCCATCTCTTGGCTCTGCTCATTGTTTTGTTTTCTCCACTACACTAATCCTTTGCAGAAGTAGGAAGAACTCAAGCATCATGGGAGGAAAAATAATGTGCTAAGAACATTTAATACTAGCTGTCTCTGATGGAGCCAGGGAAATTATAGCTCATGCAGGATGGACAACATATTTTACAATATTTCAACCCCCCAATGAGGAAATCACCATTGAATTTCTACAACATCTATAGAATGGACAATCCTTGGTGAGAGGTAGAAAAATCACTGTAACAGATGTTGTGATAGCAGAAGTCTCTGGGTTGTCAACAGAAGGACCAGTATGGGCTGGTAAGTGACTAAAGCTACACGATGCTATGAATATTTTAGGGACGAAGGACAAGAGCTAATCAAGGAGGGTATTTGGCTGACTACAAGCTGCCTGAAGGGAAGGAAAGGCCTGCCTTTGCACTCCGAGCTAAGCATCATGGATTTGGATGATTTTTTGAAGCTTTCTCTCCAACCTACTCTTTAATTGCATTGCATAAGAACTATTTACTTTTCATGAGGACATGAAACAGGGTAAGCAGGGGAGTATGTTGAGTTATGCAATGGGTATGTATTTACTCTCATTTACATTGCATTTTTCCTCTTTTCTTATCTCTTTTGTGCCTTGATATGCTAACATATTGATGGATTATGATAAGAAACAAATGAACTACTCTCGATTAAGAATTATCCACCCTAACTAACTCTTATTCCTTTTTATGCAAAAAAATGATGAAAGGAACAGTTGTTGTTCCCTAGAGACAGAACAATGTAAACCAACAAAGGATGAATGAGGCGCGTCGGTTGAGGTCAGGCTAGAGGATGAATCAGGAGGATCAACGCTAAATAAGAAGAATGTCAGAAGATAACATTCAATTGTGAATCCCTCAAGATCTCTCGATCCTGAGGGATCACATTTATCTTTTATTCTTTTTTACTATAAATGTGTAAACTGTAGGTGGAAAGGGGGGGTCTCTATTTTATTTCAAATTGTAATTTTAAGTTATAGACTCATGCTTTTGAGGAACATGACCATATTTTAATGAGGATTGAGTTCAATGGTTAATATATCATTTACGTTGTTGTTCATTCGTATTCTCTGAAGTAGCTCAGTGGTATTCACTGCTAGTTAAGGGCTCGGCCTCAGGTGGATTAAATTGTTACCCTTTGTGTTATATCTTTCTAATTCATGCAAGTTTGATTAGTTTGATGTTTTCCCATTATCTGTGAGTTTATCTTGTTTGCTATTTGTCAATTTCCAGTATTGAAGTTAGGTTACTTTCCTTATGTGATTTGTAGCTTTGTCAATTGATTCCATTTATGCTTATTGTAGATTAAATTGTTTATCAGTTAAGGCATTGAATCTTGTTGATTATGATAAGAGTGTGGTTATTATAGAATCAGCTAAAAGAGATTGGTTATTGCTACTGAACTCTTAGTTGACATCATTTCCATCTGAATTGCTTAATTGAGATTGAGTGTGATTTAAATAGAATCAACTGAAAGAGGTTGGTTATTGCTACTAAACTCTTGGTTGACATCATTTTCATTTGAATTACCTGTTTGATATTTGATTACGATTTCAGTTGAGGGTTAAGTCTTGATGCTTAGATGTAATATTTATATTAACAGTTGCAGTTTGAGTTTTATAATGCATCCGTTCACTCTTGTATCAAAATTTTATATTTAATTTCAAAAGCATTACTCTCTGGATTCATAGCATGCACATATTGTGTACACCCTTGGAATAAAAGGAATTTATCAGGTTGATAATTAATGTGAGGCAATTAGGAGTTTTAAAAGACACTTGTTAGCACCCAACAGGTGTATGTATCATATAGCCTCTTTGGCCAACCCCTACAACTATGCAACTGCTATGTTATGTAGACTATATGAGAGACCTAATAATGCTAAGTTCTCCATAGAATGGATTCCTTTGATTGATGCCTGTGTCAATTCACGCATCATGAATTGGGCTACCATCCTATCTGATAACCTAGCCACCATCATCTCTGAATATCGACATAAGAGATCCTCCTCTCAACAGAACCTTCTTCCATTCTATTTTAGTGCCTGGACGCCATCTGTTTCTGCACTAAATTTCCAATCATGGGTTGGAAATGGACCTTGCAGGACCCCTACCCTATTCATCTCAGCCATAAGCAAATTTGGGGATCCCATTACGTGCCCCATTTCTATAAAATATGTCATTTTGTTGTTTTGCCACTGTGTCAATTAATTTTCAATAAGAAAAACCCCAGGTTTCCCATGAAGGTGCTACAAACCTTCTGGCTGTCAGTAAATATTTTGTTGAAGAATGGTTCACCTAAATTAGGGTTTTTGGTAGCACAACGGACCCACATGTCCTCCCTCTGTATGTTTCTGATAAATTGTTAGCAAGAGAAATAGCCCACTAGACCGTGGGGAAAGGTCTGACCAAAATTCTCAAAGAAAGAAAGAAGTTGTTATGGCCATCTTTTCCTATCAGGTGTGGTTCCTTCTACTTAGCAAATCTTAATCATGTTATAAAGGAATAAGTAAGCTTGGAAGATCTCAGGCTCCATACTTTTCCCAAAAGGCAGTTTGATCTAGACAAGATAACATACAATATCACCACTTCAGTTAAGATCAATCCTTATAACCATGAGGCTAATAATTTTGAAGACCTCTTATAGTCAGCTCAATACTTTGAACAATCATTCGAATGGGAAAGGATAAATTTGAGTCTTGGGGATTTTGAGAGCTTTCAGGATTTCAGGAACAAAAGGCTCGAGGTTATCCCACTACATTTGTTTAAAATCAAGGAAAATCCTACTCCCAGTGTGACTGTCAACAACAGGGCACCTGATTCTCGCTTAGAGTCTCATGAAGATATAGGGAAGGTGTGAAACACAGAGAAGGCCAAAGACATCAAGACTACTGCAAAATATAGAAGGAGATTAGTCAAAATGCAAGGTATGAATCCCCCACGCAAATAAATTGTTTCAGAGATGAAAGACAACAATCTGGAACAGGAGTGGGATCAATTCAATAAGAAATTACGAGACACTCCCAATACAATAGATGCCCAGGAAACTATGGAGTATAAAACTCCTCTACATGTTCATAAGAATACATACTCTGAAATGATGGACAAGCAAGTGACACCTCTCAGCAAACTAAAATCATCCCCGCTCTTCCCACATCAAAAATTGTCTTGAAAGTAACTGAAATCCCTCCTCTTGACATATTCTATAGCCCACTACACAAGGTTGTAGCAAGGAGATAGAGGAAAAGGAGAAGGATTGAAACACCTGAACTCCCACCTAGGAATGAGAAAATGGACATAGTTTGGAAGGATGTCCCTTCCAAACGAGCTAAAAACTTTACGAGATTATCACAGTTTATAGGAGCATATGCAACTGCTACCATGGACAAGGCTACTGAAATATATCTTTTGTTGAAATAAAAAGAAGAAAAGATTGCATAGCTTGAGCAATAGCTCAAAATATAAAGGGCAAGTCTAAACAGGAAGGGTGCTCAGTCACTGGCCCAATTACAAAAAATCATGGAGGTACCGAAAATAAGCCACGCGGCAGACATATTAGCCAAAAATATGCAACTACAAGACTTGCAGCAAGCTATGGAAAAATATAAGGATGTTCCTATTGTCGAGAAATTTATCAAAGAGGTGTTAGAGCTTAATTCTCTCTTATTGAAGCAACAAGAATAATTTTTCCAAAAGATGTCACATATTGCTCCTTATCTGATCACTAGTGACCAGATAATGATAAAGTAATTGACCAGAGAACTGAGTTTACTGATCTAAACACTAGTATCTCAGATTTCATCAAATGGTAAGAAAAAGAAGAGGGAAGGAAATCCAATTTGCCTGAGATTGATGAGACACACAAGGAAATTCTTTTCACAGATTGGGATGCAAGGATCAAACAATCTAAACTAGCAATAGCAAGAGTGGCCAGGGAGTCAAAGAATATAGTAAAGGCAGTAAACCATACTTTGTTTTCCACCAACTCAGTAAAATAAGGAAACCTGAAAAAACTACCCGATTTGAATGAATTGCATAACACGTGGAAGGAAAGAGTAGAAACTCAAAGGGAAGAAATAAAAAAGTTGGCAAAGACCAATTGGGACTCATATTGGCAATACCTCATCAAGTTGCACAGTCAAATCATGACCCTTAACTTCTCTATCCACTCGACTCAGCGGATGTTGCCACCTCTCACAGATGTTATTTTCGCAAGATAGGTCATAACACATTTCGGGGCACCTCCTCAAGTCAAATTGATGGTCGATATATGTGATTTGAAGGAGAAACTAGCAGACAACAAATAATCATCATAGTCTCTACTCATTAAGCCATTGCTTACTTTTAGAGTTAGTTAACTAGTTAGGAGGACGGTTGTTTGAAACCTCCTCAATTTTTTGTATAATGTATTTTTGAACATTAGTTAGAATAGTTTTTATACCCTTCTCATGCATTTAGAGAAGGGTCCATAATTTTATCAAAAACATTTGCAAAGAATTCACTATTGTAAGTTTGTGAATGATTTGGTAAAATTCTGGAACATGAACGTTTCTTTTAAATATCAGACTACTTTCCTTTGTTGATGCACTTTTGTATACTTGGAAGGTAAGTGTATCTGAAGAAGGAGTTGATCTATGTCATTAGTCAAATGAGAATAACCATATATGGTACCTCTATCTTATGTGATTATTATTGTTTCTGTTTAATTAGTGACATTACTTTCTTTTCATGAATTGTATATGGGATATCTTTTTTTTGTTAAAGCATTAATTTCACTATTGTATGATGCCTAGTTGAGAGTATTTATTTTCATTTATATATATATAATATATATATATATATTATATATATATATATATATATGTATCTATATATATATGTATATATAATATATATAATATATATATTATATATATATATATATATATATATATATATATATTATATATATATATATAATATATATATTTATCATGACATATGAGATATAGTTTACACATTTCTTTGACTAACTATTTAGTCAAATAAATTATCTTTACACATTATCATCTCTGTAACTTTTATGTGTGATTGACCTCTATTATCACATGTTAAGCAAATAACTTTGTAGATCACATGTTATACAGAAATACCCGAGTTTAAATTGGATCAATTTAGCTAGAGATTTGGATGATAGAATAGGTTATTCAAGTTATCATTATTCTATTGCAATCACTTGTAAACTACCCACACTCATTTTAAAACACACACTGGGAAACTGGTCCCATTATCCCTAGTCAGAGCCACCACTTCAAAAGGAAAAGGAGTTGTATTAAGTTCTGGAGTGGGTGGTTATCCACCATGTTGGAGCAGCAGAAATATGAGGCATCAACATGTCCCTGAATAAGATCACCAAACAAAAAAAGGGAAAAACGCTAATGGATAGATAGATTAATCCCAACACAATTCTCACACATGTAATATACAAACAATTCTAGTTGATATAAATAAAAATCATGCACCTGTCCTCCTTGCAGGTCGATGAAAGGCTTTTAGTTTCTTACAGAATCCCAATGCTCTAATCAAACAATCTACTTTATCCACACTCCATTTAATACCTGCACACAATCATAAACATTCAAGGATGACAAGTAATGTTCCTCAAAATATCATTAGCTCAAAACACTATAAAAATACTAAAAAATATAGCTACAAACATGTAGATATAGGGAAGGAACACGAATTTCTATTAATCCAAGATCAAAGTGAAAATATACCTTCACTCAGGTCACCTCTCCAAAACATGTAGAGTCCCCCTACTACAGTAGGAAACATATGGAATCCAATACCATGACCCTCACAAAATGTGTCTCTCTCAATAGGAATTTGATGCTGAAGTAGAATGTTTGTATACTCAAGACTCGGGCTCTAGCTCTAGCTAGCCTAACCATCTCAAGTGTTCTAGTATAAATAGGATGAAGAGATATCCTAAGAGAATGAATGTGGATGGTCAGGATGACGAGAAGTTATGGAATATTCTCAATGATAAGCCCTGGCCAAATCAAATAAGTGATGAGTTGAATTGATCTACTAGGAACCATGAGACTTCAGAAAGATTCCCTAGTCATAGACACAGAAAATAGAGGAAAATACTACAGTCACTCCCATAAGGTCATGATCTGAGCAACTAGAAGGCTCCATTCGCTCTCACAAGGTCATCATCCATGCGACTAGGTGTCAAGACTGGAAAAGGATGGTTTGAGGCCCATGTAAAAGGTCAATTGATATAATGTCTCAGAGGCACCAACACTAGGGAGAAAAATAGGCTGATAACAATCTATAAGAGTATTCATGATGATGATTTGAAGAAACTAGTAGGATTTAAATATGCCAAAGAAATGTGGCACAAGATAGAGTCCATATTTGGAGATGGTACCAACGGAAATAAGGAGTTTAAGAAAAAGATAAACAAAAAGAAGAATAAGAAGGGCCTTCAAAAACAAGAAGCTCAACCACAAGCATCTCATCCTACTAGTGCAAATGATTCAATTGATGATGTGCAAAGATCAAAAAATCAATAAACAAAGGTATTGCAACAAAATCAATCCAAAGGTATAGATGTTAATGAATTCTTTTTGAGTTACCATTTTGACAATTCAGATTTTGATTATGCTGATGTGCCTAGTGAACATGAGAATGATATTATGTTTCTTAGAGATGAGATTTCTGGGACTAAAAACTACATGCAAGGATCCAGAAAAACTATTGCATATCCGTGATGATAATTAGTTGGCGAAGATCAAGGAAGAGATTCTGAGCTTAAATATTAAATTTGTAGAATCATAAAAAGCTGAAGACAATATTAACAACAAGAGTACCAACCAAGGAAAGAAGAACAAAAATTAGTAGCAGGTCAACCAACAATAGAAAGTAAAACCTCAAGGAGCACCTACATTTAGGAAATATGTTTCTCTAATAGAATATCGTGGCAGATCTTAACATTTGAAAGGAATAAATTCCCTTCATTCCTTTGATGAGCAGGGTTGAGTGTTACGACTACTACAATCGTGGACATGTTGCAGCCAACTACAAGAGCATAATGTATAGATCCAATCAACAAAGATTGTAGCAGTATCTACAATCAAGGAGGTTTGCCAACATGTATAATCATGATTTTTATGGGTATTTCTATTCATATAACCTGTTTGGCCATAAGGAAGTTGATTGATCTAACCAATGAAGGAGAAGCACATTGTAAGCAACCTATATATCTTGCATGAGCATTATGAGATTTCATCATCTTGCTTCATATCTTGGCCATGTGGAGTGTTACACATGTCATAATTTTTTCCATATGACAAGAGACTACATGTTGCCCCATTACTTAAGGAAAAATTGGCAAGAGAAGAAAAAATAGAGTGGAGATAATAGAGAACTAGTGAAGGAAGAAACCAAGCAAAGACCACATGGAGAAATAAGGAGAAACAACTCTTCAAGTAGTGAAGAGAAGCCCCTCCTGTAGTTCATGGTTATTTCCTGCATATTTATAAGAGGACTGCAAAATTCATGCAAGGTGCATAACCTCAAGGGGAGCATATAGTATAAATTTAGTACAATATCTTGGAGCAACATATTATGAGTTCATTGAGCCTCTTACACATTTCAGGTCCACGGGATCAACACTCCTTTCAGAGGTATATTGAGCTCATGGGAAGGTATGCTTGGTATGGAGCTTCATGATTTGTTTTCTCTTTTCACTTATTTTCACTCAAGTGTTTGTAGCAGCTCCATATGTCCATTCATGAGTAGAAAAAAGTGCATTTTCAGCCACATATATTTTTTTGGTTTCATGGGAAAGTTGGTTGAAAAGATGGTACAACCATGCATAGAAGGAGTGCATTGGAACATGATGTATAAAGATGACATGAGACATGGACAAACAATGTATGGTCTATTATAGGCAACTTGTTACGTCCATATGCTTGTAATTGTTTCCTCACTTTATGTTGGCAGAGGGTCTATTTGTTAGTAGGTTGAGTCATGGTGGTTATACGTATGTTATGGAGTCTCATGGAGTTATTTTGAAACCACATATATGGGCTAATGATATTGCAAAACCATGTTATGTTATGTTTTAGAGTCATTAGTCCATAGGATATTACTATAGTAGCCATGTACGTATAGATATATCCATGTAAAATTATCATGAAGCCATGTACTTTTATTGTATGTATCTTTGGGTCATGTGGTCATGAGTCATGAGGTCATGTTATGGACACATGAGGTCATGTATGAGGTATAATGTCGCTACTATAACCATGTATGTATTAATGTATTTTTCATTCATTCATGACCTTGTGGAGTTTTTGGTCCACCTTAAGCTTCTTTCTTGATAAGGAAGCAATGTTTGCACCAGAAGCAGTTCATTGCAGTTTGGAGCTGATATTGGAGATGGCATGTGTTCATGGGCAACATCTATTTTTTATTTTTACTTTAGCCATTCATTGTTGGAATAATTGTATTCTTTGAGGTGTTCATGGTTTGTATCATAATATGTTATGACAGTTGGGTTTCTTGTCCTCATGTAATGGGAATAAAGGTTGATAATGGTTTTTAATGTTGTTTCTATGTGGTTTGGTATGTTTCTATGGAGGGTTAGGTTTGTGCCTTATATGATTGATGTTGATTATAGTTTCCTTATGCTGGCATATTGCTACTACTGCTAAAGGTTGATTAGATTATTTTCTGCTTTCTACTATTGATATGAGAGAGGAATGGATGTTGGTTGACATGCATTATTTATAGACTTGTAGAGATAAGTTTCTTTAGTGTTTTTGCTTCAGTGTTTTTTACCCTATCAAATAGATTTAACCCTTTTCCATTTATGTCAAAGAGGGAGTGATATAGGATGATGGTATGGAGATTGTCTGTGTGATTTCCATCAATTCCAAAGGGAGAGTTTGTTTCCATTATGGTATGCATGGTTACATATAGTTGATGTTGACATGGATGTCAACCCTATGTAGACTAGGTGATGTATTATTGCCTTCCTTGTAGTATGGTTACAAATGGTTGTATAGGAATTGATTTGATTATGTTGGAATTTATGTCAACCTTTGATGATGTAGTTTGATGGTAGCATGGTGGTGATGGAGTTTTCTTGTGCTGGCATGTGCATTGATGTCAAATTTGTGATGCCTTGTTATGAATTGATTGGAGACATTGGAGATGATGCTATATAGAGATGTTTTTGCTAATGGTGTTGGAGTTGGTTGCTGAAGTGATCTATGTTGTTGAGTTGACACACTTGATGAGTACTAGGTATTAGTTTAGGTCTTCATGCTTATTCTCATGGATATGACTTATTTTAGTGATGGTTTGGCCTCATGATGATGATGATGGAGATGTGCTTCAGGGTTGTTCAAAGGAGTTGCACGAGTTGTAGGGTATCAACATCTCCATCTTGTTCAACAAGATCTAGAAGAGTTACTCTACTTTATGGAGGTCATCTTCTATAGGATATGAGAATTATGTGTTTGATGCATTTGTTTAGTGACCTATCCTTTGTGTCATGATGAGAAATTTCATGTGGGAAAAGAGCAAGATGTCCTAAACATCCTCCTAATGTTTGGTTAGCATAATCTATGAGGAAGAAGTGAAAAGGAGGAGTAACACATGTTGGTAGTAGCCACATAGTGTTATTAACACTAGCCATGGCTTGGAGAAGTGATTTATAATGCTGATAAGGGGTTGGAGAAAAGTGTTACTTTATTTTGGAGATTGTTTCCTTCGGATTCCTCATGCACATCAAATGTATTATGACATCGAAATCATGACAAGCATATATATGAATTAAATAAGGTTAGGAATAGTTTGAAAATATCCTCCAATGATGTGAACACCTTAAGTGCACAAGTGGTGGTTTTAATGACATGATTTGGTTAACTTTGTGCACTCTTAATCCCAGTCCAAAAGTGAAATTCACCTTGTATGTTTTATATTCTTCAGTTTGGAGATGAGTGATGGTTGGTTTTAGTATGAGATCGAGTTAGAGAAGTTTGCATGGAAAAATAATTGTTCGGACCAAGTTATGAGTATGATTTCCTTAGTGTATGAGCGCCAATGCCTTCATAATGTGCAAAGAGAAAGAATGTTGTAGAATAGTTCATATTTACAGTTGCTGAAGAAAATATCTTTTTGAGAACATTGTTGATGGATGAGATTTTTACTGTTGATGATTATATTGTTTAGTTTTCATAGAATATATTTTATCCACTATTTCGTTGAGTAGAGAGAATGTTGTTGTGTTATTTTTAAAATATTTGCAGATATTCTTGCTACTAAGTTTTTAATTGTAGAGATGAATCAAAATTGAGCATAACATCTTGGATCTAGTATGAAAATATATGAAACGAGGTCTTCCTAGAGTAGAGGAGCAGTGACTTCATGAGAGTGGAGCAGTGATTCTATAGTATTGGAAAAATGATGAATTTATCCATCTGATGGTAGTTGAATAGTCCAATCAAGGTTGTGCGAGGATCATTGATTGTAGTGGCCTTCAATGGATGGTAGTTCGTAGAACCATGTGAGAACATCGTCTTTTGAGTTGATTAGTAGAATCAAGTCTCTTGGTAGATGGGAGTAAGCTATATATGTAAAATACAATTTGCTTGACATAATAGAGATTCAAAGCAACACAGTAGGACCTAGGGTAGTTTTTCTCTCGGTAGGGTTTCCATGAGATATCTTATGTCTCATGTGTGATGATGGCTTTTATAATTGTACTTTGATGGTTTGATTTTAGTACATGATGCTTATATGTTTGAATGTTTATTGTTAACATTCTTAGTATCTATTTTAAGCAGATAACAAGTATATGATTTAGTAAAGTAAGTAATAGGTAAAAATTATGAATAAGTCACACTAATGATTCACCCCCACCACTCAGTAATGATGAAGGTTTCCAACATGTTGGGCCAACTAGGCCTACAACTTGGAGGTGGAGGGCGTCTCTATTGGCTTGAAGTGCAGCCTGAGTGATAGATCACCACTAAAGTAAAAAATATCATAAGTTTAAAGGGGTAACTTAGGGTGGAGTGTAGGATGACATGGGACGGACCATGTGGCTTCCACATAGCATCGACTGCATGGGGATTGGTGTGGGGTTGGTTAGGAGATAGCTCAACCTTTAGAGATTTCCCTTGAGGTCGATTGTGAATTGCATCAAGAAATGGTAGGATGACGAAATCTAGGCCATGGTGATAGGCACGTGCCTCATCAAGCATGCTATTGGTTGGGTTGGACCTACCTAACAGTTTATCCTTATGGATAACCCTCAAGAATTCATAATAGTGCAAGAGGATGGAAATGTTGGGATAATGTGTCTTGAATATCCCCTCCCGAAGGTGCGAAGAGTGGTGGTTGATGAAAGTCATGGGATGGAATTGTCAAGATTACATAGCACCACAACCATGTGGGTCAACCAGAAGTGGTATCTTGTAGAGTGAATGACACACAACCTCCATGTGTCTGAAGGTCCCATCTTGCAAGTGTGTGAAGGAGCAGTTGGAAGAGCACTACGATGAAATTGTCAAGATGAAATGGCAGAATGATATTGGGGAGAGAATGGAGGGATGGGCCCCACTTGTGTCACTAACATGTTCAGGAGTATTACTAGTAGTTTGGGAAACTTGAAACCACCTATTCCAGGGGGTGCCCCTAGCAGTTTTTAAAATTATTTTGATGAATTCACTTTTCAAACAAGTAGCGATCCACCCAAAAATTGCACGTATTTTAAGTGACAAGGTAGTGGAGTGAGGTGGAAGCAGAGACAGGGTGGGTTACATGGAAATTTATCATTGTTATAGAATTAATGTATGGTGGGACCCATTGGAGGAAGGGATGCAGCATATATTATTCCTTCGTATGGTATTAAACTACCAAGGAGTATTTAATTATATTCATAAATATATATTGAAAGGGGATTTTATCCATGTATATATATAAATATATAGATAGATATACTATACTATACTTATGAGCATTGGTTAACTAAATCCATTTGATAGGAGGAGGGATAAGAATAATACACCTAAAGAACAATTTTTTTATTTATTATCCCATTCGTTTACTTGAGGAGTTGGGTAAGCATATTTCTACCCGACTGGTAAGTAAGCAGGATGGTGTTGTTATATCTTGGGAATGACAATGACATCTTTCATCCTTCTTATCTATGATATGAGAAAAGATTATGAAAAAGATATGAAGGAGATATGTTGAGTCCTATGACAAAGATATCATGTCAGACCTTTGATAGAGATATCATGACAGACTTATGATTATTCTATTGCATTTCCTTTTCTAATTTTCTTTCTACATAATTGATTATGATGATATGGGGTGAATGCAATGTGAAAATGTTGAAAATGTTTTAAAATGAAATTATCTATAACATACTCTTCTAGCCCTAATAAAATTAATACTATTACTACTTTACTTGTTAGTAAAGATACAACAATGTAAAAGTATGTAAAATAGTAAATTATAAACAATATACAATTTGAAACAATGAGATTGGCCAAGAAATGAAACCTAGGTATGCATTTTAGTGAAGAAAGACAATTTTGTCCTGATACACAAAATTACATGCCCAACCTTTATTTCAAGGCCAAATTGAATGATTCTACTTGGAGAGTATCTCTTTACTCACAACTAACATTAATATAATTAAATAATTTTAACTTTTCCCACATATATTTATGTTGTTCAAGAATACTCCAAATGGCATGGATTTCATAGCGTAAAAGGTAGGGCTTGGATGCCTCAAATAAATGCACACCAGTAGTTGTAACATATTGGTGCTGATATAATTATCATTCCATCCTATTGGTATGTGAAATTTTACCTCAGTATTGTGGTGTAACAACACACTGATGGGTCTTGGTCTTGTGGTGTAACAACGCCCTGATGGGCCTTAGTATTGTCGTGTAACAACTACCTAATGGGCCTTTGTTATTTGGTATTACGCTGATGACCTCTTTTACATTGATATAAGGACCATACCAGACCAATCTAAACCACTTGATTCAACTATTTTTTTGTAAAAAACCATTTTGGACCAGTGACTTGAACCATTTTTGGTTGGTTCAATACAATTTAGCCACGTAGAATGCAACAAGTAGTGCTTGTTTTTCTTTTTTTTTTTTCATTACCTAGGCACTAACCCATAATAGGTGCCCAATATTCAAGCCTATATCCCTACTATTGTTATGTAATTCATGGTAATGTTAAATTCCTAAAGTAAAAGTGGCATTCTCCTTTTCTCTCATTTTCGTTTTTCTACTAAATTTTTAACATTACCATGAAATTGCTCAGGATATTTGAGAGTTATTACGACCTCATTGGATCTCATACAGGGAAAGTAGAATTTTAGATCTCACTCAAAAATCCAACAAATTTAATATTTTTTCAGGATTTCAGGATTTGTGGGGTTGTAATGTTTCCATTGGATTTTATCATGTATGAAGGTATCGAACTAGCGTTTAATCAAGAGAACCAATCCTTCTATGTACCTTTAAGTTATTGATAATGATTGTTGAACTACTCTACCATGATCCTACTAAAAATGTACCCTTCACTCAAAAAAAATATTGAATTGACATGGTAAGCATTTTTTATCTTATTTTAATGCTTAGAGGGTCATATTGATTATCAAAATCCCAATAAAGGAAAATATTTTGGTGATATGTAGGTATTTGTTGCAACATGATTTTTTTGGATGCTAGTGGCGATCTATGTATTTCCTTTTGATGTATTTTCAGTTGAAAGATAGATTGCACTCAGTGTTATTTTGGTTATGTGCACCCTTACATGCTCCATAAATGATAATTTTTTCTTATTTTTGTATAAATGGCTTGGATTCAGATGGATGGACATGAATATATGTGATTTTATTTAAAATTTGAATATATTTTTGTTTTGGGTTGACCAATTTTTTGGTCCAATTTCCTTATCAGTTTTGGTTCAGTTCTGACCAATTTCCCATCTAGGAGGTTTACTGATTCGATGATCAATCTTGTTCTGATAACATTTGTCTTTTTTCCTTCTTATTTGTGATATGAGGAAATATTATGACAGATATATGAAGGAGATATATTTATCCCTATGAAAAAGATATCATGATAGACCTATGACTATTCTGTTGCATCGTTATTGCTAATGTTCTTTGTACATAATTTCTTCTGGTGATATGGGGTTAATTCAATGTGAAAATATTGAAAATGTTTTAAAATGTGATTATCTATGGCAAAGACTTCTAGCACTAAGAAAATTAACATTGTTACTACTCTATTAGTTCGTAAATATATAACAATGTAAAAGTGTGTAAAATAGTAAAATAAATAAAGTACAATTTGAATCAATCAGATTGGCCAAGAAATTAAGCATGGGTGTGCATTTTAGTGAAGCAAGGAAATTTTGGCCTACTACACGAAAATTCATGGCCAAAATTTATTTCAAGGCCAAATAGAATGATTCTACTTGGAGAGTATTTTTTTACTCATAAGTAGCATTAATACAATTAAATATTTTTAACTTTTCACATATATATTTTGTTTGTTCATGAATACTCCAAATGGCATGGATTTCATAGGGTAAAAGGGAGAGTTTGTGTAACTCAAATAAATGCACAACAGGACCTGTAACGATTTGGTAGTGATATGATTATCATTCCATCCTATGGGTTTGCGAAATCGTAGCTCAGTATTGTGGTGTAACAACTACCTAATGCGCCTCAATTCTTGGGTATGACATCAGTCTCTTTAGACCTTCTTATTTGTGATATGAGAAAATATTATGCTAGTGCCATGAAGGAGATATGTTGAGCCCTATGACAAAGATATCATGATAGACCTATGAGAGAGATATCATGATAGACCTACGATTGTTCCGCTACATTGTTATTGTTAATGTTCTTTATACATAATTGCTTATGATGATAGGGGGTGAATGTAATGTGAAAATGTTTTAAAATGAAATTATATATAGTAAACAATTCTTTATTACTTTACTGGTTAGTAAATATATAACAATGTAAAAGTGTGTAAAATAGTAAAATAAAAAATCTACAATTTGAATTAATTAGATTGGCCAAGAAATGAAGCGTATGCATGCATTTTACTGAAGCAAGGCAATTTTGGCCTCTGACACAAAAATGCATGCCTAGCCTTCATTTCAATGCCGAATTGAATGATTCTACTTGGAGAGTATCTTATTAATAATAAGTAACATTAATATAATTAAATATTTTTAAATTTTCACGTATATATTTCTACTGTTCAAGAATAATCAAAATGGCATGCATTTCATAGGGTAAATGATAGGGTTTTTGTGCCTCAAATAAATGCACACTAGGACCTGCAACTAAATGGCAGTGATATAAGGATCATTTCATCCTATAGGTATGTGGAATTGTACCTTAGAATTGTGGTGTAACAACACCCTAATGGGCCTCAACCTTGTGGTGTAACAACTACCTAACGGGCCTGAATTTTTGGGTATGACGATGACCTCTTTTGGCCTTCTTATATGACATATGAGAAACTATTATGACAAAAATATGGAGGAGATATGCTGAGTCTTATGCCAAATATATGAATGATATATGCTAAGCCCAACCTTCATTTCAAGGCCAAATTTAATGATTCTACTTGAAGAGTATTCTTTTACTCATAACATAATACAATTAAATATTTTGAATTTTTTACATATATAATTTTGTTGTTCAAGAATACTCCAAATGGCATGGATTTCATAGGGTAAAATGCATGGTTTGTGTTCCTCAAATAAATGCACACCAGGACCTATAATTAATTAGCAGTGATATAATTATCATTCCATCCTATGGGTTAGTGAAATTGTACCTCAGTCTTGTGGTGTAAAAACGCCCTAATTGGCCTTATTTCTTGGGTATGACAACAACCTCCTTGGACCTTCTTATTTGTGATAACACCATAGTTCCCTAATGGGCCTCAATCTTGTGGTTGAATAGTGCCCTAATGGCCTTAGCTTTGTCGTGTAACAAAACCCTAATGGGACTCAGCCTTGTGGTGTAACAACACCCTAATGGACCTCAGTTCCTGGGTATGATAGTGGTCTCCCTAGGAATTCTTATCTATGATATGATAAAATATTATGACAATGATATGAAGGAGATATGATGAGCCCTATGAAAAAGATATAATGATAGACATATGTTAGAGATATCATGGCAGACCTATGATTGCTCTGCTACATTATTATTGCAAATTTTCTCTATACACAATTCCTTATGATGCTATTTGGTGAATGAAATTTCAAAATTTTGAAAATGCTTTAAAGTACAACTATCTACACAAGAAACTTCTAGCCATAATAAAATTAACATTGTTAGTACTCTACTAATTATTAGTTAATGACTAATTATAGGTCACTAGGGATGGTAATGAACCTATTTTTCTTGTTCAAAGTATGTACAGGTTTGTAATTTTAGTTTTTTGTTTCTATTTTGATTTTATGGTGATTGTTGAGTTTATTGTCCTTGTCAAATACTCAGAAAGGATTTGTCCCTCCAATCCTCTTGTTGTTTTCTTTTTCCCCAGTGGTGGCAGTCTTAATTCTAGAAATACTTGGAGTCTTGGATTTTGTAAATTCCTAAATACAATCATGCCTTTGATATCTATCCTCCTCCTAGGGGCTGTTAATGTGACAAGATGCATGAGATAAGGAAGGACATGAGATGTTATCCAGTCAATTGGAAGGCTTGCGCAAGGCCATCCTCTATATTAGTAATTTAGTACCCAAATGGAATCCCAAATGAAGAAGAATGAAGAGTTGGAGGGGTAAAGAATTCAAGGACCCTAGTTATTTAATGCAAGGTGTTGTAGTCAATTATTACTTTTTACTTTGCCTACAAAAAAATTTGATATGTATATATATAAGACTTTGGATGTAGGGGCTAGGGAAAGTTTTATATAACAATCAATTTCCAAAAGTTTTATTTATATTTTATATACAGGCCTAACCTTTTAGGCTTAAAATCACAACCTTAAACTATATGAAAGTGGGTTTGAAACTTTCATAAATTGGAAATTAAACCAAACACAACTTTGGGGTTAGATAGTCACTCATTTGAATCAGCCTGAGGAATGAAAGGCTTTCCAACAGGTTAAAGCAATCAAAAGTTACAGGATGAGTACCCATCGGAAAAATGGATAGCTAAACAACCCATCTCCAAATCAATGAACACAATTAATTATGACACTAAACCTATCCATTTTTCACAAACCACCATGGGGACCCCTCGAAAGTGGTTAATAGTTTTTATGAAAACCACGCATTGGAAGTCGGTGAAAACTCATGTACCTATCAAGTGAGCCAAGCAATAGAACGAGCCCTTACACATCATAAATCCACCTCACCCCTCCACATTAACTCTCGTACATCCATGTTACCCTTCCAAAACCATTACGTCATCAATTTTTTTGTTTTTTTTGTTAGTACCACCATGATGTTCACTAATACTTTTGCATATGAGGATATTTTCTATTCAATTTATAAGGCAAAGTCTAAATGCTGAGCAAGCTCATTTTGTTCCTACACACAATGGGTATATTTTTAAGCTAGAAAGAATTGTTGGGCCATTCATCATGAATAGAACATAAGCCCATTCACAAGTTGAAGAGGTTATGAAGTATTTTGGCTTTGATAAAGGAGAAAAGTGGAAATATGACTCTCATCATATAATTTAAAAGAAAAGAGGGGATATTAATTCTACATCTTATATTCATGAAACCAATCTAGAACTTAAGAAAATAGAAAATCAAGAAACATGGTCAGGAAACAAATTGCAACAAATAATACATGTTCAAACACTTGTAGTGAGGGAGAGGAGCTTGAAGATAAATATGCCAAAACAAATTGATGTTGAGATAGAAGGCTCACAATTGCAAAAGAGAGAAAAGGTTCAAAGAGAAGAAGAAGAAACGAAGGTATGAGTTAAATTAATAGAGGGACCCTCAAGGATGAAATCAACCAAGTTTTCAAATGTAGTGGGGAAACCAAGAGTGCTCTACCTCCTCCTTTGTTTCCATTGATTTGGAAGCATTGTCAATTTAATAAACTCCCCCCATAGAAGTGTTATAGAGGAATTATCAACAGATTAAAGAAAGAAGTCATAAGGTGAGAAGCAACATGGAAATGTAGCTAGCAGTGACAAGAAACTCCAACTTATCAAACAATACTACTCTCTGTTATGGATTTAGAAAGGAACCAATTAAAATTGTCCCTCATGCATCCAGCTTCTTAGTCCCTTTGTTCAGGTTCTAATTTAGAACATTATATCTATACATAAATGTAGATAACATCCCACAACCTGAGAAAGTTAACTTTCATAGACATCCAGGGGAAATGATCTATAGTGACCTAAGAAAAATATTTTTGACACTAAGTAGAAAATATTTTCAAGAAAGTTTTAAATCAGTTCAAACAAGAAAAGGAAAATTCTGGGGCACTGCATATTCAAAATGAGGAGTTTAAGAACATAATTATTAAATTGGGAATAGATCCATAAAAAATGGAAGTTATTAAATCACTATCGCAAAATCAAGAATCTAAGGTTCAACCACTAAGGAAAATGTTGAAAATGCCTAGGACTGAGAACACTCAAACAATTGAACTAGCATAGGTTGAGAAAGACAAGGAAGTGTTGATGAGGGAGTTAGTAAAAAGAAATTTTCATTTTGTAGGAACAAGTTCATATCTTAGAACAATCAATCAAAAGCCATGTTTGCACTATTCTGGTCTCAAATGAGTCAAATGAGCCCTCTAAGAATATTACATAATCTATGGAAGATTTCAAAATTTTAGAGGTTTAACTAAAGGAAATTTAGGACAACCTAATTGAGCTAAAGGAACGACTTGATACCAAGGAGAGGTAGCTAGATATAGGAAAAGAAGGTAGTGATCTTTTGACCACCAAGAACAAGGTAGCACAAGACGAGATCGACGAGTTGAAACCAAATTGAAGGGAAATATGTCTATAATTAACTCTAGACAAATTGTTTGGGATGATATCATCTCAGAGGTCTGTTCTGTATGGGATTATATTGATAAATTTTTCAACAAAAGTTTATGATGAATGGGTGTGATTTAATGATTGCTGCATGCAAGAAAAATATATAGAAATAAGTAGTGAAAGCCAAAAACAAGATCAAATATTTAAATGGAAAATATTAAATTGAGCTAAGGGAATTAGATATCAGAGATAGATCTATACTAATTATGGAAATGAGTAAAATGAATGAGAAAATAATACTTCATATTCGAGCTAAGAACAACTTAAATGAGGTTCAGAAGTCAATATATTTGTTTAATTCCAAATTGTCTAGAGGACTAGAGCTAGTCTACCTAATTGTTTGGACGAGCAAGGAAATTTTCTTTCTTGGGAACTCTATGAAAAGGAACTAGTGGCTATTAAAAGAAGAGCAGATGTAACACATGAAAAGACTACAATTCTAAAGGGAATAATTGTAGTGAATAATTTGTAGAGGGACTTCAAAATTTTTGTCTAATGAAGACACTATTTTTTGCAAAAGCTAATTATACAAATCTTTCAAATTTGAAAATTACATTTTACAAAATGATCGAGTGTGAGCTCCCAATTGAAACTCCTCGGAAGAAGTGTTAAAGATTGATTAATCCTATTGAAGGAAAAGTTCAAATCATAGAACCAAACACCAATCCTCAAAGTCAATGTTGCACTAGTCATCTAGCTCCTTAAAAATGAGAAAATATCATTTTGTAATGTTGTAAAAGAATTTTTAGTTACGGCTAGTTAAGTAGTTATATATGTTTTGACAATTACCTTTGTAACTGATTTTAATGTAATATTTAAAAGACATGAGAACTAGTGGAAAAGGGTTTGAAGTTTTGGCAATTTGATTGCTCGTGTAATCATTTTTTCCTCCTTGTAGAGAATAATAAAAGTCACTAGGTTGATTCCAGTATATGTTTGTACATTACAGTGTGTAGTTTCTCTTATGTTTTTTCCATATTCATTTTCCTTCTTTGAAGCACGTGTATGATAGCAACATATTTATTTCTATTGGGTAATTTGATCTCAGCTCCCTAAGCTAGTTGTATATCCCCTCACCCATCTGTTCAAAACATGTGTTCGAGCTTGGGAAATCCAATCCTAAAGGTATGTTTTTCATTATGAAATTGGGTGTTGTTGATGGTGCTGGACCCACCAACATGGCAGGGGATCTCCCTGGTAAGAAGTCCCAACTAGACCTCAGACCATTTAGTGTAGGAATCCCAACAGTGGGTCATACAATATCGCCTTGGCCACGGTTGTGCACATAGGTAAGTAAGATGTCCTTGTTGGTAGCGAGGGTGTGACATGTGCAACAAACCATGGAAGGTGCATGAATGGTTCTAACACAAGGAAAGTGAGGTGAGTGCGCCCCTTGGAAACCTGTGAAAGCATGTGGCTAAGAATGGAATGCACGAGAAAAGATGCATCACAAACTCGAAAGAAGGTAAGCTAACAATACAAAGTGATGTTTAAACCGACAACAAATTTCAGTAAGATTCATACATACTTATATAGAAAGAGTCCATACATGCATGCGAAATAAAATAGATACATATATCATTAGAATAGACAAGATAGCTAAAATGCAATAACAACATATGCATGAAACATGTTGGCTCTGTTATATTAAGAAGTCAAAGTTCCAATCATAAAGTACTACCATGACCGAACACTAGTCTCAATAGCAGAACGTTACAATCACTACCGCGTGCTCCTCCAAAGAGATGTACTAGCTTTGCACCATGGAGAAGCCAAGGCTCATTCAATTCTCTCCAAGATTTATCTAAGATACTCCTATCATAATCTTGGCTAACCAAAAGCCTCTATAATGAGTCATGAGGTACTATACATAGCAAAGTGTGTGGTGACCCTTAAATTCCCCTTTGTGATTTCTACCCTACCCTCATGACTCTTCAACTACTCTATGATTGTTACATTCAACTATCGACACTTGAACTTCCACTTTAAAATATGCAAGATATAATTTGCACGTGTACCCATGTGAGACAAAATAGGCTTGAGCGAGCCATGCAAGACACCACTAACACTCGGACAATTGTGGCAAGACCAAATCTTCGACATCCTTGTGATGATTGACAATGGAGAACGGATGCCAAGCTTGGTCATCCATGATGGTGTCCATGTGCTTTAATGGTGATATCCTGTTGAAATCGAATTCTTGCCTTCATTGCATCTGGCTACACTGATATGGCTCCTCGATCCAACCCGTCTGATAGCATGGGCATCATTGTCTTGCATGTAGCTGGACTAGCAACATACTGACGCATAGTGTCTATGTTGAACTCCAAGTGTGTGTTGGTGACCATGCACCTCAACTTGTCAAAATACATGTTTATCTCTAGTTGAACTTGCTTCTTGTCTTCGCCTCGATGAGGGTGCCAAATGGGTGGGATCACATGCATGTGCATAATGACATCCATGCTTCTAAATACCATTGCATGCAATCGAAAATACTGCTCACCCTATCTACTCCATGCCAGTTGTTGAATGGGTCCACAACCTATATGGGCGTAGTTTCATTAGTTTGTGCATGTTGCGCCTCCTGTCGTAACTATTCCCACTATAACTTCTTCTCTTGTTGGTGCAACTCCTATTCTTCTTTAATTTGTCACTTCAACACCTACAACTCCTTCTATCTTTCTTTCTCCTCTCGTCACATTGTCACCTCATAGTCTCAATCTCAAAAGCTGATCTCATTACAAGTGGATTTGCTTGAGCTTGCAACTTTGTTCTACCTCTGCGTTGTCAACAACCTTCCTCTTGCATTTTTTGCATGTGGGTGTGCTACCTTCTACCTGTTTTGATGGTGTTTCTCACTTTGATGCCACTTTCATTTCACCTTGATATCCTTGTCCATGAACAACTTGATGTCTTCATAGATAGGCAAGTTCAAAGACACTTGATTGATTGCATCCTTAGTTGTGCTTTGAATGTTGTCTTCAACTCTGCTCCCTTGGAATCTATTGTACCTTTGCTTCTGAGAGGCAGATGAACACCTATGATACCTAGAGACATAACCACACTCATGACAAGAAATCTGTCACTTGAAAACCAAAACAAACTAGAGGGTTGACATGCAACATACCTGTGTGACTGCCTCACTAGATTGCATAATTTTCACAAGGAGGCTAGGAGACTGACTACCAAAACTGCACAAGGTGCAATCTAGGCTACCAGGAGGATGACTCACTGTTGGAACTGTGAAATTCACAGTCCAGCCTGGCCTGCTGAGGATTGAAATTGTGCAATGCACAATTTTAGTCAGCAATGACATGCAAACCAGCAAATTGCATTGCACAATTTCTGGGGCCACCAAGGCACTGCCTCCCAGAATTTCATAATGGAAGCCTAGAGGTCACTGTTGGGCTAGACATGTGAAATTTCTTGAGGGAAGGTGGAGCCTTCCCTTCTAGAAATGCGAAATGCTAGCTGGGCAACACAAGGTCTGGGTTAAGGCGGCCTAGAGCTGCTGATGGGTGATTGAAAACATGAGAAGTCTAAATGCATGGTGGAGCTAAGTGAAAACAAGAGTGAATGATCATTCATGTAAAAAAGAATTGCAGGTTTCAGAAAATGGGAAAACATACATAACGGGTCACCGCAATGGCTACCGTCGGTGCAAAAACAATGTCATGCATGCAACAACAGGGAGGTGCAAATAAAAATAGAAATGGTGCTTCTACAAACTAACATACATTGAAATGACAACAAGCACTCATTGAAATCATATAGACAACACCCACACAAAGCGAAACACAAAAAGCGATAAAAACACACCTTGAAACAACTAAGATGAAAGTTCCAAAGAATCCTCGATGTAATGTGGGATGTCAGAGCTACAAAGGCCAATGTGAGGAATGAGCTATGTAGCATCTGGTTCATGAGTTTTGATAGAATCGAGGTTATGGTGTGCATTCCACAAATCTAGGAAAAAATGACACTTGGTGAGAGGTTTCTAAATGAGCTTTGCATGTAACCTCCAGCTATAAAAATAGATCCCTATATATAGGGATGCCTCTTGCATGCTACCTTTTGTTTTTTTGGTAAGAGTAGCCCATGCATGCAAATATGTTTTTCTTGGCCTTGGAGGGAACCGATCAACCTAAAGGCACATGCAACAACCTACTTGACTGAGAAAGGGATTTGCACAATTTTTGAGAGGAATTGAGCTAGTTGTCCCAGAGGGATTGTGTAATTTTTGGGAGAAGCAGGTGACTGCTACCTAGAATTGTGCAATTTTTGGGAGGATTTGGGTTGGTTGTCCCAGAGGGATTGCACAATTTCTAGGAGTAGTAGGTGACTGCTACCTAGAATTGCACAATTTCTGGACTATGATGGAGTGTTGGGCCAAATTGCGCAATTTTCCCAAGGAAGACTGTCTGACTGTATCACACAATTTTTTAGCCAAGTAGGCTGACCAGTAGATTTGCACAATTTCGAGAGGGAAGGTTGGTTCCCCTCCAGAATTGTGCAATTTTTTGAGGGAGCTTCTTAGTGAGTAACTAGCCCAAGTCTATAATGGAAACCTATGAGGGGGTGAAGAATACTGACATGTACAGGCTAGAAAGCTACTAAGAAACCAATGAAGCCTATGTACTTAATAGTTAAAGACATGCTGCTAAATATGGTTGGTAGGGAATATCTGAAACAAAGCTAAGGTGAAATTTTGGAGGGTGGTTATAGCCTCTACAACACTTGGCAACATACTGGTAGAACTACAACTCTCTAAATGCACGTTGTTCATGAAAAGAAAGTATAACACCTCTGAAAGTATTATTCAATTCTCTGTTCATCTTGGTTTCCACAGATGCTTGATTGTAAGATGTAGCATCTACCAAGCTCTTGGTTAGTCCACAAAATTTCCAAGCTAAGCCAACATAGTTCTTTCAATTGGGGATTAGGGGAATATTAGTGCACAAGCTTTATGGTCATCAGAGTGTTATTTTCATCTCTAGTGTTGTTCCGCTGTTAGTAGGCCTAAGGAGTACCTCGACAGAGTCATGTAGGAACACAGGCATCACTTCGTTGCTAGTGAGCCTTTTCAGTGCCCCAACAGAGTTAATTACATCACCTCTTTGTGCAAGAAGCCTTTCTCTTCTTTAACCTTATTCATTTTTCATTTTTTTGAATTTTTTACACATCTTCATTTTTTCTTTTTTCATTTTTCATAACTGTGCATAACACTTATTCATTTTATAGGCAGAAGGGGGATCCCAACTTATTGAGAGAAAAATAGGTTGTCCCTTTAGAGAAGTAGTTTATATATACCTTTGATGTGCTTGTTAAGGTTTTCCCCCTCACCTTACTCTACTTGACTGAGGTGACAAGGATTAACCAAAAAACAACCAACTAGAGTAGGTGACACTATTTAGCATGCAAGAGTTATGTTTTCACCAAGGTTCACTTTGAACAATATGTATCTTCCATTGATGTGTCATGGACTGAAGATAACAAGTTCTTCATATAGAGGAAAGATGACAAATAACCAAGTATTGATAACTACACAAGTACTCTTATACTTTACCCAGCTTGTTTCAAGAGTCGCACACATTTCATGCGAAACTAACCTACAGACGAAAAAAAACAAAAAACAACAAGACAAAGAAAAAACATAAGTAAATGCATAAGAAAAGAAAGTAAGAAAACAATAAGGCAAACAAACAAACATTCAAAGTAAGAAGAAAGCATGCATGCAAGAAAACTAACAAAAAGCAAACACTACTCCTACTCCTAAGCTAACGGTGCATGGGTCTGCTCGAGTGAAGCGATACTTCCAAAGAAGCCACTAGCGCATTGGTCGACCCATGTTGGTGAAGGCATGGTATGTAAATAGTACAAATATGTGAACAGGAAAACATGAAAGATATAATAGTGAATACAAACACACTTCGGGCTTAAGTGTGTCCACAAAAAAGAAGTAAGTGAAAGTGCATGACATGCACTTTGCGGACTTCCAATGGTGTTGTGCTATTATGTGTGTAGATGTTAAGTGTATGCATTCTCTTGACTATGAAATCCAAGAAAACGTGAGAAACGGAGACCACTTACGTCATGCATCTGTGCTTTCTGTGTAAGATTCCTCCAATGCAAGAGTGATGGGGTCGTGTAGTTCAAGTGGAGGAAGCGAAATCTACATGTTTGGCTGATTTTAAATGCAAAGTAGAGAGCGATGAGGAGCCTTGCATGTTTCAAAAATTTACTGATCGGAAGTGAAGCATACCTCAAGAAAGCACTAACATAACCATCAGCTTACGCTGAAGTGCCTCAATAGCCTGTGAGGTTTCAGCATCGTCAACAGGTAGATCATTGGAGACCAGTGGCTTAGATAGATTAATAGCGTGTGAATCAACATAGTGATCAAATGAAGAAGTACAAAGATCACAATAGCCATGATCAGAAGATTCGGGATGTTCATCAACATCCTCATGATTTGATGAATCATGCAGAGGGGTAGATGAGAAGCAAGTATGTTCACCCTCCATGTTTTCCAAAATGACAGATGACAAATTGGACTATTTTTCAAAGGAAGATGTTTCGTCTCTGTAATGTAATGACATACTGACATATGATGTGTCATGTGAACGATTGGAAGTAGAAACATTCAGAAATGAGTTTTCATAGGGGAAATCAATAGTGGCAAAATCATAAGGGAAGTTAGGATCAAGCGGATGAGGCACAAATGCAAGGGAGTCATCCTTAACCATGGGTTCTTCTTTAGATTCTCGCACACACTTATCATGAATGATGGCATAGGTTTCCTGCACAACACCAACTTTGTCAACAACTTGATCCTCTTATTGAATTTAAGCTTCTATGATCCATATCAAGTTTTTGAGAAGATTTTTTGTCGAAAATCACGTCATAACACTTTTTTCGACGTGTTTCAAACCAACAAGCTTGATCCTCATTCAAAACAAGTGTGGATTATGGAAGGGAAGAGCACAAGTTAGTACAATCTGGAGTATCAACAGAACACGGGGATGGAGGTTGAGGAAACAAATCCACATGACAACCAATAGGATTGTTAGCCAAATCTGCGTAGATACCAAGATGAGGTTGGGTTGGAGGATGTGACATTTCAATAGATGTGTGTGCATGATCTCCCACATCACTCTGTGGTGGTGGAGCTGTTTGATGAGGTCAAGGTAGACAGTCACTAGTGACAATAGCTATGCCTGCATATGATTGCATAGCGCGATCACCCAAGTGTGATCAGTGCGGTTCAAATGATTTCAAGAACTATGGATTATTAGATATGTAAAGAAGATACTCAAACATTCCATTGTGAAATTCCCAATCGCATTGATCTTCAGGAAATCAGTATGCAAGATTACAAAAGCATGTGTGAAGCTATTCAACGGATTCATCGAGTGCTTTTTATAACTCTAGAATTTGTTTGTTGTGTTCTTTACAATTAAAGTGATTGAAAGAATGGTCTATCTCCATGACTAGATGAGAAAGAGAATGACAATATTTTTCAGGCAACGTGGCACACCAGTGCATTTGGTGCCCTCGAAGTGTGTAGATGAACATTGTGCAAGTCAGGTATTCTTCAAAGATTCCATGTCTTTTGCATGAGCCTACAATGCTGACCTGTTCCTAAGCAAGGCTACATAGTCTCCACCATTGTATGTTTTATGTGACAAATTATCCCAAATCTATTCCGAGATTTTGAAGTCGTTTACATAAGACATACAATCTAGAAGACAAACTATGTAGTTGGTCATGATAGATATGAAAATATTCAAAACAGATTGTGAGGACTTAGCTTATCATCTAGTCCTCCTTCTAGCACCAAAATGTTGATGGTGTTGGACCTGTCAACATCTCAGGGGATCTCCCTAGTAAGAAATCCCAACTAGACCTCAAACCATTAGGTGCAGAGTCCTAGCAGTGGGTCGTACAGTATCGCCTTGATCGCGGTTTCACCCAAAGGCAAGTAAGATATCCCTATTGGTAGCATGGGTGTGACATGCGTAGCAAGCCAAGGAAGGTGCATGAGTGGTTGTTACATATGGAAAGTGAGGTGAGTTCACCCCTTTGAAACCTGTGAAAGCACGCGGCTAAGAAGGGAACACATGAGCAAAGATGAATCACAAATGGAAAGGAAGTAAGATAACAATCCAAAGTGATGGTTAAATCACATTAAATTTCAGTAAGAATAATACATATACAGAAAGAGTCCATACATGCATGTGTAAGAAAACATATGCATATATCATTAAAGTAAACAAGATAGCTGAAATATAATAAAAAAATATGGATGAAACGTGTTGGCTTTGTTATATTAGGAAGTGAAAGTTCCAATAATATAATACAACCATGATCGACCACTAGTCTCGATAGGAGAATGTTATAGTCACTGTTGCTTGCTCCTCCAAAGAGATGTACTAGCTCTGCACTGTGGACAAGCCAAGGCTCCTTACAATACTCTCCAAGCTTGCCTAAGATACTCCTATTAGAAGCTTTCCTGACCAAAAGCCTCTACAATGAGTTATGAGGTACTATATATATAAAAGGGTGTGATGACCCTTGACATTCCCCTTTGTGATGGTTCACCTACCCTCATGACTCTTCAACTACTCTATGACAATTGCATTCAACTATCGAGACTTGAACTTCCACTTGACAAGATGTTACATACAATCCACACATGTGCCCATGTGAGACAAAATAGGCTTGAGCAAGCCATGCAAGACCCCAACAACACTCAAACAGTTGTGATAAGACCAACTCTTTGACATACTTGTGATGATCAATGGTGGCAAGTTGATACCTAGCTTGGTCATCCGTGATGGTGTCCATGCACATTAAAGCTGACATCCTGCTGAAAGTGAACTCTTGCCTTCGTTTCATCTGGGTACACTCATATGGCTCCTCTATCCAAATATTCTCATAACATGCACATCATTGTCTTGAGTGCAGATGGACCAGAAACATACTGATGCATAGTGTCTGTGCTGATATCCAAGTGTGTGTTGGTGACCATGCACCTCAACTTGTCGAAATACATGTTCAGCTCTGGTCAGACTTTCTTCTTTTATTTTCCCTGGTGAGTGTGCCAAATGGGTGGGATTGCATGTGTGCACATAATGACATCCATGCTTTTGAATACCCTTACATATGATCAACAACCCTGCTCACCTTATCTACTCCGTGCCAGCTGTTGGATGGGTTCATAACCTATATGGGTGCAGTTTCATCAGTTTGTGCATGTTGTGCCTCTTACCATACCTGTTCCCGCTGCAACTTCTTCTCTTTTTGGTACAGCTCTTGTTCTTCTTTCAGTTGCCACTTCAACACCTCAAACTCCTTCTATGTTTCCTTCTCTACCTTCACGTGATCCTCTCATTGCGTCATTGCCTCATAGCCTCAACCTCCAAAGCTATTCTCATCACAAGTGGATCTCCATGAGCTTGCAACATTGTTCTACCTCTACCATATCAACAACCTTCCTATTACATTTGTCACATGCAGGTGTGCTACCTACTGCTGCTGTTGATGTTTTTTATCATTGTGATGCCACTATCATTTCATCTTGATATCCTTATCCATGAACAACTTGATCTCTTCATAGATAGGCAAGTTCATAGACACTTGATCGACTACATCCCAAGTTGTGCTCTGAGCAGTGTCCTCGACTCTATTCTCGTAGAATGTATTATACCTTTGTTGCTGAGAGGCAGATGAAAACCTGTGATACCTAGAGACATAGCGAAACCCATGACAAGAAATCTGTCAATTGAAATCCAAAGCAAACTAGAGGGCCAACATGCAACATACCTGTGTGACTTTTTGACTAGACTGCGCAATTTTCATAGAGAGGCTAGGAGACTTACTGCCAAAGTTGTGCAAAGCATAGTCTGGGCTATCGGGAGGGTGAATGACTACTAGAATTGCGTAATGCATAGTCCATAATGGGCTACTAAGGACTTAAATTGAGCAATGTGCAATTTCAATCAATAGTGACATTCAGACTAGCAAACTGCATTGCGTAGTTTCTAGGGCCACCAAAGGATGGTGTCCCAGAATTTTGTAATGTGAGCCAAGAGGTTGGTACTAGGCTAGACCTATGAAACCTGTGGATTGAAGGTAGAACCCTCACTTCCAAAAATGTGAAATGTTAGCCGAGCAAGGCAAGGTTCTAGCTAAGGTAGCTCAGACCCTCCGACAGGCAACTGAAAAAATGAGAAGTTTGAATTCATGGTGGAATTGAGTGAAAACAAAAGTGAATGATTATTCATGCAAACAATAAGTGTAGGATTTAGAAAATGGGAAACACATGCATCTGTGTGAAATGGGTTTCCACAACGGTGACCGTTGGTGCAAAAACAATGTCATGAATACGATAGTAGTGAGATATGAATGAACACTGAAATTATGCTTCTACAAGGTAACATATATTGAAGCAACAACAAGCACTCATCGAAATCAAGCAGACAACACCCACACATAGTAAAACACAAAAAGTGAAACAGAGAAAGTGAAAGAAGCACAACACAAGACATGAAAAGTAGACTTATCCTGAAACAACAAAGATGAAAGTTCCAAAGACTCCACGATGCAATATGCAATGTCAAAAGCTGCAAGGTCAATGTGAGGAATGAGATCTACAACATCTAGTACATGAGTTTTGATAGGATCGAGGTTATGACGCAGATGCCACAAATCTAGGAAAAAGTGACACTTAGCGAGAGGTTTCTAAATGATCTTCGCATGTAACCTACCACTACTAAAAATATATCCCTAGATATATGGATGCCTTTTTGCATGCTACCTTTTGATGTTTCAGGAAGAGAATCCCATGCATGCAAATCAGATTTTTCGGTCTTAGATGGAACTGGTCAACCTAAAGGCACATGCAATGGCCTGCTTGACTGAGAGAGGGATTTGTGCAATTTCTAAGAGGAACTGAGTTGAATGTCCTAGAGGGATTGTGCAATTTTTTGGAGAAGTAGGTGGCTTCTTCCCAGAATTTTGCAATTTTTGGGAGGTGCTAGGCTAGCTCTCCCGGATGGATTACACAATTTCTGGGAGGAGCAGGTGACTGCTACCCAAAATCACGTAATTTATGGGCTGAGCTGCAGTGCTGGGTGATATTGCACAATTTTCCCAAGGAAGGTTGTCTCACTGTATTGCACAATTTTTCTGAGCCCAACAAGCTAACTAATAGATTTATGCAATTTCTGGAGGGAAGGTTGCCTCTCCTCCAAAATTGCACAATTTTCTAAGGGAGATGCTCAGCCAGCAACTAGTCCAAGTTTAGAATGGCAGCCTATGAGGTGGGTGAAGCAAACTGACATGCATATGCTAGAATGTTGTTGAGAAATCAATGAAGCCTATGTACTTGAAAGTGAAAGACATGCTGTTATGGATGCTTGGTAGGGAGGCTCCAAAACGAAGCTATGGAAAAATTTTGGAGGGTGGTTGTAGCTTCTATAATAGGTGCTTATCTTATTTCTCCTTTGGAACTTTGGGAATTTATTATTGGGTGAATTGGAAGAAGGATTGGTTTTGACTATATTCTTGTTCTCTCACCTAAAATGGGGGGTTGATCCTCAATCCTAGTCCTGTGGGATCTCCCCTAATGGATTATAGCTTCAGGAAGGGAATTACTTGGAAAATCATCATTTTGATAATGTATTCATGGGACTCCTCCCATCAGTGAAACTTCGTAAAGAGTAGAGGACCTTTTCTAAATCAAGAATAGGTCATTGTCCCATTGTTTTCACTTACTCTAGTTGTTTTCCCTTAGTTTTTCCCTTCCTTAGGGCCTTGCTAGATTTTGTGGTAACATACAACATTCGATCAATATGGTGGAAAAAATTCTACTATTTACCCTAGGAGGTTTCCATTTATCCTATAATGTTTCAACCATCTTCCAACCAATTTTACAATTAGAATGTATAACAATTTTCATTAGCTAAATATGGCAAACAAAGGTATGTTTCCTCTACTCTATTTTGCAAACATGAAAAATGATATATAAACAAAACAATATCACACTAAATGATTGAAAGTCAATTATTGATACCTTGTTTTCCATGCAGATAACAAAGTGAGTCCAGTTTCTGTTTTGTAACATGTCGTTTTAAGAGTTTGTTGGATGTCCTCCTGTCAAAACATGGCACATGGATTAGTTAAACTAATTAATATGCAATCATTTTCTTTTTTTAGGAAAGAAAAAAAATATCATTTCACATATTAAATATACTTACAAAGGTACAAATCAAGGCATGTAGGGCTTTCTAGCCACTATGATGCATGGCACTTGATTTTCCAAGCCTAGCCTTGGAGGCCTTGTCCTAGAACATATACTAATTGAATTTAACTATGCAAAAGTAATGTATAAAAATCATTTAAGAAAATTGATATAATATTTTGAGAAAATTCAAATGCTTCGATACTCTCTTCACTAGAATTTCTCCATTCACCCAACTTCTTATATGTTTTTACAATTTCTTTACATACTTTTATACTTACAACAACTGGCCTTCTTTTGAGCCTTTGATCGGGCGTGAGTTTTTTTTATCTTCTTTGTTTGATTGCACCTACATCTCTTGCAATTCTAATAAATTTGTACTTTAACCTTTTTGATGGACCAACCTATGCCAAATTCAGTCTCCATGTCATGAATTACTTCTTTTTGTAGGGTCAACAATATCTATGAGAATGACAAATGGAGAAGGCATTTGAACCGTTGAAGGCATGATTCCTTCAACCTATTCACAAAACTTTCCCAACATCTGATCTACGAATTTCACCTAAAACCATGTCATATTATGTCCTTGTATCATAGCTACCAATGCAAGATTCATAATGTGGCATGGTGGAAGAAGAGATTTGTTTCCTAGGAGTGGATTGGGCATTGGAAGTATTTGTCTCCTATTCCAAATTCTTAATGTTTACACTTAATTATTTCCTCTTGATCTTTTGCTCAATATAGGAGTGGTTGGGGAATTAATTTATTCCCTTTGAGTTGGTTGATGTGCTTGCAATGTTTCAATGGTTTTATTTGATCAGTTTTATTTGTATATAGCAAGCATTTTCATGTTGATGTCATCAATTTTGTTTATTTCTTGCATCCCCAATATCGAAGAGAAGGCCTCTTTCTCCTCGAAAGTGTCATGTCCCTAAATGCATAAACCACACATCCAAACATAACATACACACAATCTCGCTAAATTTTCATGAAACCTTTATGCTAATGAAACCATTCTGCACAAAAACATAAATAAATATCCCTCAAATTAACCCTAAATCCACCCTCTATTCATGGAATCAACAATGCCTTTGAAACTCTAATTTCTAGACCAAAAAGAGAGAAAAATAAAAATCTCATGAAATCTCCATCTGAATCCTTAAGATCCTTTAAATGGACAGAATGGATGGACTTTAGATCAACACCCAAGTAGGGGCAGAGGAGCCTATTCTTGTCATTCTTGGTTTGTTCCTATCAACAATGAAAAAAAATCTCAGAGGACAAAGATTCTAGTTTCTTTTTTTAGTTCAATAGTTGGTGGGTATTTAATTTCAAAGTTTTCTCCCATGGGAATTTTAAAATTTCCACTCACCCATTGCCAAAAATTTTGATTCGCTCATCATTGACTATAGCGTCAACACAACTCATATAATGTGATGATGTTGAGGCATAAAAGTCACCGTAAATTGTGACTAGTATGGCACCATCAAGTAATATTTTTCCATCAAAAATTAAACATAGAACTATTACAATAATATAGCATTATTCTCAAATAAAATTGAATATTAGTCAAATAAATTCGAAAGAATAACCACAATTTCAATAATATACTAAATTCAATATAGAGTAATTTAATTCGCTTTAAAATGTTTGCATAAACTAAGTTATAAATGAGGAATGAAAAAAAATTGATATACACTCTAGTGGTAAAGTGTGTCACATGGAAAAAAAATGTTAATCTCAATTAATATTTATGTTGTAAGGACTAATTATACTCTATTAAAAAAATAGTATACCAATAATTCTACCCCTACACTTATTGTTTACATTTTACTTTGATTGATTAAAATTGTGGATTGTCTATATTATTATTTTACACATGTTTACGTTGTTACATATTTACTAACCAGTAGAGTAGAAAGTGTGTTAATTTTCGTAGGGATAGAATTCTATGTTGTAGATAATTGAATTTTAGAACATTTTCAATATTTTCACATTGTATTCACCCCATATCATCATAAGTAATTTTGTAGAGAGAACATTAGCAATAACAACAAAATAGAATAGTCATAGGTCTATCATGATATCTTTGTCATAGGGATCAACACATCTCCTTCACATAAATATCATAATATTTTCTCATATAATAGATAAGAATGCCCAAAGAGGTCACTATCATACCTAATGACTAAGACCCATTAAGGTGATGTTACACCACAAGACTTAGGCCCATTAGGGCACTGTTACACCACAAGACTAAAGGACAATTTCATAGACCCATAGGATGGAATTATAATTATATCACTACAAATTAATTATAGGTCACAGTGTGAATTTATTTGAGGCACACAACCCTACCTTATACCATATGAAATCCATGGAATTTGGTGTTGGAATTATAGTATTAACATTGATGTCAATATGGTCTTGTTGTTGTTCATCATATGCCTATGTCTACCTCATGATGTGTGATGAGTGTTTGGTTATTGTAGTGTTCATATTGATGGTCCTGTTAGTTGGAATTGATGTCAAAATGTTTATGAGATGACCTAGCCCAGGAATGGGAGGTTGAATAGAGATGGTTGCAATGTATGATATAATCCATTGTGATCGGTTAATCATAGAATTGCCACACATGTTGGAGATGTTGTTGTTCTAGGTGGTTGGAGTGCTACTATAGGTATTGAATATGCCTCTATATCTCTTGGAAGCATTAGATATGCTTTTATAATTGCTGGAGGTGTTTGGGTAGGTTGTGTTTGCTACTTGAGGAGTTGGAGGTGTTGGTCTTGGTGATGATGTTGGAAGACTAGGGATTGCTTGTCACTGAATTGTTGCAAGAGTCCTTGGCCTATGTCATCAATTGTAGACTTGTTATAGAGGCTTGAAGTTGTGTTTTGGATTTGATGAAGATGTTCCTAAAACTTGGAAGAGCTTTGAGCTTACCTTGTTGTGTTTTTCCTTCGTCCTTTGCCCAATCACATGGATGGTGAGTCATGGGAGAAAATGAAAACCTTTAGTCATTGGAAGGAAGGCCTGTGGCAGTGACTGAGGAGCTCCATTCGAGTTTCTCCTATGTTGTGCATGTGACCAAGCCATTTCATAGAAATTTCTCCACATTCCTCACGATTCTCAACTAATTTTTGGTATTATTGCAACATTCTTGTTCATAACTTTTTGGTATATGGTCGTAAAATTTCGTAGGGCCTCTAGAAGCTAATAAATGTTGAAAATAGAAAAAGGAAAGTGGAGTTAATATCTTGATCGATTCAATGAGATAGATCAAGGTCACATCAAGCATATGAAGATAGTTTGTGGAGCTCGGTAGTTCTTGGTAATTATTGAGTTGAGCACCTCAATTCATCTATATATTGGAGATAGATCAATGATAGTTTGGTTGGTTGATTCTCCTAGTGTGTTGAGTGAGTGCGAGTTTGGATAATAGTGTGCATGTTGTGGGAGTTGCATTATGCCAAATTTCTGAAGCAGTTTGCAGATGTAGTAGTAGTTAGCTAAATTATAGCTTCATTGTAGGAGTATTTGGAGATTGGTTTGCAGTTTGTGTCCAGAAATTTTGAGGTGACATTGTGCTGCAGTTTGTGGTGTAGATTTGGTTTTTCATTATGTGCTTTGATGATATGTTACTGCAGTGCTGATGTTGAGCAATTCTCGATTCCAATATGAAATAAGAACCAAATAGATTAGTTGAGTTGGAGGACTTCGGAGAAATAAATATAAGTTAGAATTCTTCTCAATCCAATGGTGGTTGGATAGTTTATCAGAAACTGGGTGAGGCTCGTTGGTTGTGGTTTCTTCCAGCGGATCAGAGTATGTAGAGTCAATTGATAGTTTAGGTGTAATAGGGCGAGTATTATTGATCGTGGTGGCCTTCAGTGAATGGTCGGCCATAGATCTACGTGAGAAACAATCTCCATTTGATAATAGCCATATTTATATCTCTATGTAGAGAATTTTCTTGACATAAAGGAATTTGAGTAGCACAACAACAATGGGTGGGTTTTTTTAACCTGGAGAGGGTTTTCCACCAAAAATATATATGTCCATTGTGTTGATTGCCTTCAAGTTTTATGGTTTATGTTTGATGCTATAATATTTAATTATGCATTTCAGTTTATGCATGGTTAAAGAATAATTAACTAGAGAAACTTTTATAAGTGCTTCACTACTGATTCACCCCCTCTCTTAGTAGTGATCTATTTTCCAACATTTACAATGTTCTTGAACAACAAGAATATATATGTGAAACGTTACAAATATTTAATTGTATTAATGTTACTTATGAGTAAAAAAAAAACTCCAAGTTTAATCATTCAATTTTGCCTTGAAATCAATGTTGGGCATGCATTATTGTGAAGCATGCCAAAATTTCCTTGCTTCACTAAAATGCATGCCTTGACTTCATTTATTGTCCAATCTGATTGATTCAACTTTTTTATTTTTTATTTTACTATTTTACACACTTTTCCATTGTTATATATTTACTTTGAGTTTAGATATTTATATTTTAGATTTCCTACAACAGTTTAATATTTACTTCAAGTTGCCTTAAGTGAAAGTTGTGTATAAGTGGGAAACATAGTTATGTAGGATATTTGTTAGACATCATGAAAGGTTATATATTAAGGTTAGGTATAGTCAAATAATGTCCCATTTCAAATTTCATTACCAGGAGTGTAATTGGTTTGGCCCGGAAGTGCATATTTGTTCCAACTTGAACATTGGAAGATATGATGAATTGCTACATTGGTAGACTTGGATAAAGGAGATAAGATTTTAGTTGCAAGTGGTTTATTCTACTATATTCCACCTCACTATACACCTAGTTTGAATGAATGATTTATTTATAGTTGTCCATAATTTTTAAGTCTCTTGGTCAAAATTCAAAACTAATGACTTAATTTCTTAAGTTGAATAGTCAAGAACAAAGTGCAAATGTACAAAACTGGGGTTAGAAAAATGCTCACGGATGACTATAAAAATGTAATTAATTGGAAATAAGAAGATGGAAATGAATGAATATGCATTTGTGATGAAAACCTCTTTCACATTCCTAAAAATGTTTGTTAGTTTCTTGCAATTTATTTGACAAAATGAAAATTTATTAGCTTTTAAACCAGTTTTACCGAGCTCAGAAAAATGCTTGCCATACCCTCATTCTTCCCTCTTTATGAGTGATTTTAGTTGCAAATGGTATGTTCTACTATTTTCCACCTCATTATACACCTAGTGTGAATATGATTTATTTACACTCGTGCACAATTTGTATGTCTGTTGGTCAAAATTCAAAACTAATGACTTAAGTTCTTCAATTGTTCTGTCAAGAACAAAGTGCAGATTACAAAACAAGGCTTAGAAAAATTCCCACCCAAGACTGTGAATAAGCCACTAATTACAAATAAGCCTATGGGGATTAACAAAAATGTATTTCTAACAAAAACATCTTTCAGATTCCTCAAATACCATGTCATTTTCTTTCAATTGATTTGAAAAGATGACAATTTCCCAGTTTTTAAACCAGTTTTACCCATCTTAGAAAAATGTCCACCACGCCCTCATTCTTCCTTCTATTTTAGTGTTTTCAATTGCAAATGGTGTACTTTACTATTTTCCACGTCACTATACACCTAGTTTTATTGAATGATTTATTTAAACTTGTGCACAAGTCGTAAGTCCCTTGGTTAAAATTCAAAACTAATGACTTAAGTTCTTGAATTGTTCTGTCAGGAACAAAGTGGAAATGTACAAAAATGGGATTATAAAAATCCCCGCTTAAGACTATATATAAGTGTCATTAATTAGAATTAAGACTATGGGGCTAAAGATAGATGTATTTGTGAGAGAAACATCTTTCACATTCCTCAAATGTTGTGTCAATTTTGTACAACTAATTTGACAAAAGGAATATTTCCTAGTTTTTAGACCAATTTTACACAACTTAGAAGAATTCCCTCCATACCCTCATTCTTCCTTATTTCTGAGTGATTTCAGTTGTAAATGGTTTCTTCTACTATCTTCCACCTCATTATACACCTATAGTGGATGAATGATTTATTTACACTTGTACACAATTTGTAAGTCTCTTAGTCAAAATTCAAAACTAATGACTTAAGTTCTTGAACTCCTTTGTCAAGAATCGAGTGGAAATGTACACAACTGAGCTTAGAAAAATTCCTACCAGAGACTTTAGAGATGGTGTTTTCTACTATTCTCCACCTCACTATACACTTTGTTTTTAAATTTGGGCTAAAAATGTGGTTGTTGAGAACAAACATCTATGGGTTGTCTTGTATTCATTAGATGTTCCGTTAGTTTAATAAAAATGCAAGCCAACCCCTACTATGAAAATGATTATAGTAAATCATTTTAGGAATGGGATATGTACACATATTGGTAAAGAACATTCCTCTATTGATATTGGACAGATAGACAAGATTTTAATTTAGAAACTAACTTTTCCTTCCTCAACTATGTTAATTGCAAGATAGGTATAATTCACTAGAGACCCAAATAGACCAAATTTTTTAGAAATTGATTCCTCAGTCACAAAAAATAAAAACATATAATCCTTTGCAGTTAATAAAACTTTAATATCTGGTGAATAATTATTGGAATTCATGAATGGATCATTCAAACAAGATTTTGTTGGCATTATGATGCATGTGTTGTACTTGATGGAAACCCACTCAGAAAAGAACATCTCTCTTAGTTATAACTAGATGAATCTTCAGAAGAGATATCAGATGTGAATGAATGCATGGGATGTAGGACAACTCAAAGGAAACAGATGATATTTCTAAGTATGACAAGTTAGCTTTGCCATCAAGTCCAAAGGGGGAGATTGTTGGCATTATGAGACAAGTGTTGTCCTTGATGGCAAATCACATAGATGATAGATCATAGTACAGCAGGTCAGCAGCAAGGATTTGATGATCAAACTACAAGAATGAAGAGAAAATATATATATACACATGTTCACTTTGACGAAGCCGCGTATACACGCGGTCTGGACGTTCCCAAGGCGCGTATGTGTATACACGCACTTTCATGCAAGGAAAAGCACGTATATGTTGGAGAACTTACTTTTGGTCCATGGAAGTTAGTCCTTGGTATTTGAACCTATGATTTTGGATCGTAGTATCTCGTCAGATGTGTTGATCCCTAGTATTGGGTCCATGGTATTGATTTGTTATGGTTTTGGATTGTGGTATTGTAAAAGGCCTAAGACTATAAAAGGAGAAGAAGATCATTAGGCAAATGGACGGAAAAATACTTGAATATCTGATATAGTATGAGATCCAGTATGCAGGATATGGGTTATGATGCACTGCTTGATCTAAGCCAAGGAGGGATCTCACCGATTGATGGAGAACAATATCTAAAGGATAGATCGAGATCAAATGGTTTGAAATGAACTATCTCTATATGGTTGATTATGCTTGTTCTAGATCTATATACTGACGCATGTAATGTTCTAAACTGAGTATAACTTAAGTTTGAAATAGCTGTAAGTCATGATTGATTATTTATAGATCTATATGTGGGTTGGATTTGGTAAAAGCGCGTATGTACGCGGGTTTAGTTCGTCCAAGTAGCGTATACCATTTGAGCTATGATTTTTTATGATAAAGTTGGTTCTGAATGTTGTTGCAGAGTTTAGTGTTCTGCTCTGTGTTCTAGTGACTGCTTTTGTTGACAGGGTTTTAGTGTTTCAGTATTGGGTGTTTCAGAGATTGATGATGCTAGTGTTTGTGTTCTTCAATGATATTGATGGGTCTAGTATGAAAATTGGATGAAACGTGGCCTTTAGATTTTAGAGTTGTGCTTCAGTGTATCCAATCTGAAAATTTATGAAATGTGGTAACTGGAGGAAGAACGAGAAAGTTGTAGCCTTCGGTAGGTCGGCACCTACGGACTAGTAAATCAGCTAGTACAAGAACCAAGGGGATGGTAGCTACCTTCTAGTAGCAGCTGGAAAACAAGTAAAGGTTGGAGCATTTCAGCAGGTAGCAGCCTGCGTACTAGTAAATGGATCGGCTAGTACAAGAGCAAAGGGGGTTGTAGCTCCCTTCCAGGAGAGTCTGGAAAACGAGAGAAGGTTGTAGCCTTCTGTAGGTAGAAGCCTGTGTACTGGTATAAGTCTGCACCAGTACAAAAATATTGTAAAAATAATTTCTTATTAAAGAAGATTTAGACGACTTGCAGCAGGTGGTTTTCACCCACATTGGGTTTCCACCGTATATCATGGTGTTCATGTGTGCTTCTTGTGTGTGATGATCTATTCTGTTTTACTACTTTTGTCTACTGTTCATATGGTCAATGAAGTTCTGATGCATTATCTAAATATTAACATATAATGGATTATCTGAATCATAAGTACTCTGGATATACGCTAGTTGCATTAGACACAGTCGCATATACACACAAGTTCACCTAACTGAAGTAGCATATATGTATCTCAGCATGGAAATGAATTTTTTTTACTGATTTGATAATACTGATTCAC
>APFE030545642.1:15986-33529 GCA_000404065.3 Pinus taeda | reverse complement strand
TATTATTTCCAACAATTGGTATCAGCGCAGGTTCTTTAGTAGAAGCTTAATCCCTTGAAGGAGATCCATGGAACAATGGGAAAGAAGCTTAAGAAGAAAGCACATATGCAGAAGAAGATATCTCAGAAGAACTATGACATCTCAAGAATCGATTGGGGATTAGGTGTAAGAAGCTCTTCAGATGCAGAATCAGATTCAGAATCATTTTAGAATGAAGATGATCTATCAGGTATGAATTTTCTACCCTCTGATGTTTGAGCTATCTATCCATTTGGAAAAGATGAAAGTGATAGCGAAACAACTGAATTTGCTCTTATGGATGAACAAGAAAGATATCAAATAGAGGCAGAATTTAAAAGGCTTTCAGAAAAAATCAGAGATCAACAAGATCTATTGAACAAAAGGGAATGTGACTTCAAAGAAGAAGCTACCAAACTAAAAGCCCAACTAGAAGAAGGAAACAAGGTAAGGAAGTTACTCAAGGACAAATATCAAAAGTTGCAGGATGAGGTAACATAATTAAGAGATGAATTCAATGACAGAAGCACAACCATCAAGAAACTCAGAGATAGATCCAGTTACTATGAAGGTCTTGAAGCCATGATCCGCTCGCTAAAATAAGATCTTGAAGAATCAAAGAAGCAGAATAAATATCTACTCCAAGCTATTGAAAAACAAGAAAACGAAGTCATCAGTTTAAAATCTCAGCTGGAATGTGCCTTCAGAATTCATCAAATGTAGCAGGATCTGAATGAAGAACAAGAAAAGGAGATACTCAAACTAAGGCAACAAATGGAAGAAGGAAGAAGCAATGTCTGGAAAAGGAGGAACAACTTTAGGTTGAGGTAAATATCTTGAAAGGTAAATTAGAAGATAAGGATAAGCTTTTACGATTTCAAGATAGTACTAAGGTCTTGGATGATATTCTTAATAGTCAAAGGTCTCCTGCTATCAAAACTGGTCTTGGTTTTTCATGAATCTTGATTGAAGGTGATCTAGTTCAACAAAGTAGACAGGGGACTCGACTGCAAAAATGAAATGCTCATAAGGAGAGAAAGGTCAATCTATCATCACCAAGGAAAGAAATTATTCAATAGAAAATTTTACTCCTCCTATGAATAATGTTGAATGTTATGTATGTCATAATCTTGGGCATGTTGCAGCCAGATGTAGAAGAAGAAGGTTTCAAGACCATCATGCAGAAAGATCATATCATTCAAGGTACTTTAATGGATATTGCTTTGCTTGCAATATGTTTGGTCGCAGAGCTGTTGATTGCTATAGAAGAAATATAAGACATGTAAGATATTACACATGTAACAAGCTTGGACATATAGCAAAGGAATCCAATATCAATGTATGGGCACCATATAAAAAGGAGAAAACGTCATCATCACGCTTGAATATATGGAAGAAGAAGGAATTTCAGTCAGAAAGATGTGTCACTGCACAATGTACTCAGATGCAGCACAACACAGACATAACAAACATAGGGGGAGCTGAAAGTGTACAACTTCAGTGTCCTAAATCTCATACACAATTTTCATAAAGTGAAGTCGTGTATATACGCGAGTTAGACACTGCAAAGTCACGTATATGTCAGTCTGAGGAAAAGGAGTGGGGACAGGCTCAGAAAAAGAGTTTGATATGATTCAGTCCATTATTTGCTCTATCGGTTAATAGTTACAGTCTGCTAAGGATGTGTGGAAATGTCTTGATACTTGTAATATGTTTAGGAGTGTTTTGATCCTAACTTGATGATGATGATGTCTTTATGCTTATTTCTGATATATGCATGATCAGATCTAATAGTAAACAGATGGCACAAGTTGAGGGGGAGAATATGCCTTTAATAATGCATTGTTGGCATTATGGTTAATAGTCCTTGGTGATGATGCTCATATGGCTAAATAATGTATCTTGCTATGATGTGGTTATGAGTTGTCCATGATCAAATCTCATATGATTCTTGGGGTTACATAGTTGATGTTTAGAACATATTAGTGGATTGATGGAGCATATATGATTCTTACACGGTGATTTTCATAAGGATAAGGAGAAGTACAAAGCTTGAATACACAAAATCATTACTTGATGATGAGTCTCTCATATGTTGCTGTTGTCAAATGCATGAAGATCATATAATACAGTTATGATGCAGGATTCCTATAGTTCTTGATGATCATGTAGATGAGGATTGTTGATGTTGATGATATAAAGAAACCTTGACAAGATCTTGAGCTCTTGATACTTAGTGTTGGATACATGGAATTGCATTATTGGAGATATGCTGATAAATTCTTACGTATATGATCATAGGTTGATTCTCACATATGTTAATGAATGATTATCAGATGAGGGATATTCCCGTGTAATGTTACATGGATGGTCATGCAGACCTTGATGATGATGACTATGGTGTTTTTCACATATGATATCATGTGAATGATTTATGATGATGTTCAAAAGGATGAATTGATTTCTATATGAAGACATACCTTGGTACAGGACATTTATAGGCAGCTGATCTGGAAATAGTTGTACGCAAGTTTAATAAGGAGTATCCACGTATATACACTTGTTTCTGTGGATACAGTCACGTATATGTTGGTTTGTATGAAATCAGTGGGCCAGACTCAGGGTGAGAAGAGTCTGATATGAGGATGACAGAGACCATCTGACACAGCTTCAGGGGGAGTAGATAAACTTCTAATAACGCATTGTTGGCATTACCTTAGAAGCTCCTGGTTCGCGTACACAAGCTGTTTTGGGTTCAGGTAGATCAAGTACAGAAGGAGAACAGAAGATCATGGTTGCTGAGCTGAAAATGTGCTTGACAGATGCTACTGATATTAGTCATTGGTGACTTTCATAAGTCTTGCTCTTGATATTTGGTCTCTATGTCTTGTATTTCTTTTATTATCAAGGTCATGTAACGACCTATGTTGGTTTCCCCACTATGCCTGGGATGGATGATGTAATGTTCCTATTTTATCATGTGTAAACTTTTGATGTATCCCCACTTCGTTGGGTAGATGAGCCAAGTCCCACTTGGATGGGAGTGGATGTATGTATGAGTCTTTGGTAATAGGAAGGTCATTTATGATAGAGTCATGTTCTTCTTATAGAACACCATTTTTGCAAAACTTGCTTACAGTTAGAGGGAGCATGATCAGATTGATACACCATGGCATATACAAAGGGGGAGCTCATTCAAAGATTTCAATAGGTACTTAGGGGGAGTATGGTCAGCGGGATGTTTATCAAAGAAAGTGAATATCTTGGTCCACCCTTTTCCCTTGATGTCAAAGGGGGAGAGTGATTTGGTGTTGTTGCCATCAAGTACACAGGGGGAGATTGTTGGCATTATGATGCATGTGTTGTACTTGATGGCAACCCACTCAGAAAAGAACATCTCTCTTAGTTATAACTAGATGAATCTTCAGAAGAGATATCAGATGTGACTGAATGCATGGGATGCATGACAGCTCAAAGGAATCAAACGATAGTTCTAAGTATGATAAGTTAGCTTTGCCATCAAATACGAAGGGGGAGATTATTGGCATTATGAGACAAGTGTTGTCCTTGATGGCAAATCACACAGATGACAGATCATAATGCAGCAGGTCAGCAGCAAGGATTTGATGATCAGACTACAAGAACGAAGAGAAAATATATATACGCATGTTCACTTTGACGAAGCCATGTATACACGCGGTCTAGACGTTCCCAAGGCGCGTATGCCTATACACGCACTTTCATGCAAGGAAAAGCGCGTATATGTTGGGGAACTTACTTTTGGTCCATGGTAGTTAGTCCTTAGTATTTGAACCTATGATTTTGGACCGTTGTATCTCGTCAGATGTGTTGGTTGCTAGTATTGGGTCCATGGTATTGATTTGTTATGGTTTTGGACTGTGGGATTGTAAAAGGCCTAAGACTATAAAAGGAGAAGAAGATCATTAGGAAAATGGATGGAAAAATACTTGAATATATGATATAGTATGAGATCCAATATGCAGGATATGGGTTATGATGCACTGCTTGATCAAGCTAAGGAGGGATCTCACCGGTTGATGGAGAACAAGATCTAAAGGATAGATCGGGATGAAATGGCTTGAAATGAACTATCTCTATATGGTTGATTATGCTTGTTCTAGATCTATATACTGACGCATTTAATGTTCTGAACTAAGTATAACTTAAGTTTGAAATAGCTGCAAGTCATGATTGATTATTTATAGATCTGTACGCGGGTTGGCTTTGGTAAAAGCGTGTATGTACGTGGGTTTGGTTCGTCCAAGTAGCGTATACAATTTGAGCTATGATTTTTGATGATACAGTTGGTTCTGAATATTTTTGCAGAGATCAATGTTCTGCTCTGTGTTCTGGTGACTTCTTTTGTTGACAGGGTTTTAGTGTTTCAGTATTGGGTGTTTCAGAGATTGATGATGCTAGTGTTTGTGTGCTTCAATGATGTTGATGGGTCTAGTATGAAAATTGGATGAAACATGGCCTTTAGATTTTAGAGTTGTGCCTCAGTCTATCCAATCTGAAAATTTATGAAACGTGGTACCTGGAGGAAGAATGAGAAGGTTGTAGCCTTTGGTAGGTCGACACCTATGTACTAGTACATCAGCTAGTACAAGAACCAAGGGGATGGTAGCTCCCTTCTAGTAGCAGCTGGAAAAAAAGTAAAGGTTGGAGCATTTTAGCAGGTAGCAACCTGCGTACTAGTAAATGGATTGGCTAATACAAGAGCAAAGGGGGTTGTAGCTCCCTTCCAGGAGAGTCTGGAGAATGAGAGAAGGTTGTAGCCTTCTGCAAGTAGAAGCCTGTGTACTGGTATAAGTCTGCACCAGTACAGAACTATTGTAAAAATAATTTCTTATTAAAGAAGATTGAGACGACTTGCAGCAGGTGGTTTTCACCCACATTGGGTTTCCACCTTATATAATGGTGTTCATGTGTGCTTCTTGTGTGTGATGATATGTTCTGTTTTACTACTTTTGTCTACTATTCATATGGTCAATGAAGTTCTGATGCATTATCTAAAGATTAACATATAATGGATTATCTGAATCACAAGTACTCTGGATATACTCTAGTTGCATTAGACACAGTCGCATATACATGGGGGTCCACCTAACTGAAGTAGCGTATATGTATCTAAGCATGGAAATGAAAACGTTTTACTGATTTGATAATACTGATTCACTCCCCCCCTCTCAGTATTATTTCCAACAGATTTCTCTTTGATTTGACTGTTTATGTCCTTTTGATTTTATGAATAACAAAGAAACATGTGTTTCTTATTGATATACAAAAAATTAATTACATAAAAATACATTTTTTCATAAATAAAAACATTAATGAATATATGAATATCATAGTATATATATATATATAATATTATATATATATATATATTATATATTATATATATATATATATAGTATATATATATATATATTATATATTATATATATATCAACATTGAAATGTATTTACAATTAATAACAATATACAAATAGTGTTATAATGGAACTCTAGGATGTTTGGGAGGTTTATGCAAGCCCTCATATTGACAAGAATCCTATGCAGTACAATCTCTCTTGCCCTGTGTAGAAGCCTTTTGTTATTTGGAAGTTACAACACTTGCTTATAATTTATCTTCCAACTCCTCCACTCTGTTTTTATAATGTATCAAGCAACTCTGGATTTTTTTTTTCTCAGCAATGTGCTTCTTCAAAAACTCCACATGCTTCTTGTACTTTTCATAGTATTCTTTTTCTTTTTGCTGAATAGTATCCTTCATGTGACTCAACTCACCTTTAACTTAACACAATTCAACACTCAAATCTCATGGATCTGAAATCTACAATATTGTAAGTGCAAGATATATGGGTTTATTCTGTAAATCACGAATTTCATATTTCAACTTTCGTGTCACTTTGGTATCCCAAATGTTTTACTACTTGCTTGTCCAATAATTTTATCTTAAGCTCCTTAATTTTCTCTTCCTTCACATTTATCTTGTCCTTGAGTGATTCCTTCATTGTTGATGCGTCAAACACAACATCTACTACATCCATTGTTGCAACAACAAGATCTCTCTCACTCGCAAGTCCCAATAATACTTAAGAAAGGTATATTTTTGTTTCTTTTTTTAGTATCTATTGCATGAATAGCTTGATTCAAGATTTTCTTGCGTGATATTAATGAGTACTCAAACTATGACAAGGCCTTCAATTTCTTACCATATTTTAATGCTTCATCTTTCTTTTCAATCTCACTCTTCATAATTTTAATCCTTTCTTCATAATTTTCGATCTCCTCCCTGTGTTTAGTAACTAGTTTACTGATTTTGTTTCCAAACTCAACCTTTAAAGTAATAAATATATATTTTTTTCTCCTTCACTTCTTTCATAAGTTTTACTACAAGTGGAATGTAGGTCTGTAGAGATGGTATGTTAAGAACCTCAAGCATATTTTTAAGCTCTAGTATCTTAGATGCATATTTATTCATTTCAATCCTATAATTTTCTTTTAAATAATTAATTTCCTTAATTCCATCATCTATAACTTTACATTTTTTAGATTTCAACTCTTCAACATGTATATTTTACTTATCTTAAGATACCATTTCCCTTCGTTCACTATCCACTAGAGATTTTTGGAAGCTTGAAATTTCTTGCTTCATATGAAGAACCTGTTCATCATTATTCATGCATATTTTACAGCTCTTTTTTGAGGAATCATGGTGAACCTATGGAGAATATAATGTCTCTTTCAATTTCTCTAAATCTACAACTTGTTGTGTGAGTTCAATAATCTTCTTATCCTTACTCATGCATAGTTTACAACTATTTATAAAAAAATCATCTTGACCCTCTAAAGAAGCAAAAATACCATCATCAATAGCTTCTTCATAAGTTTTGACAAATCCTGCATGATATCTTCATCTTCGATTGTATTTAAGCTTTCCAAAGCTACAAAATCAACAATTCCATCAAGGTTCTCTCGATTGATGTCACTTCCCACATTTTCCATATTTTCCTCCAAAAAGTCCATGTAATTGTGAAGTGGTAGTAGGAGCAACCCCTTCCACATTCTTCTTTGGAAAATGTTGAGGTATTTTTTCCTTTTCTTCCTACACTTTATACATCCTATTGTATGTTTTTTTAGGACTACTTGATTGCAATGCATTGGTTTCATACAGGTCAATAATTTTTTGCAGTGTGCTTGGGTAGCTAAACTTGACCCTCTTAACTTTACTTTCCTGTGACCCATGGTGAAATTTATTCGCTAATAGAAAAGGTACATCTATGTCCAAGTATTCAAGCTAGTGTATGACTATCTTCATGCATTCACTAGAAATATCTATGTTGTGCTGATTCAGAATGGTCTTAAGGACAATATGAATGAAGGTTTTGTATAATCCTTGAGGAACATCTTCCATCTTTAAACCATTTTTAGGAAAAACTATTTTTTTCAACAAATTTTATTGGCCATCTCAGTCTATTATACCTTATGGGTTTTCAAGTGCTCCAACATTACTCCTTCCCTGCATCATATATTAGTTTCTATGGAAACTAAATCAGGGTCCAAATAAACCTTATCCCCAAAAATTACCATTTCCTTCAAATCATGATCATAATTAAAAATGGTTGTATCTATCTCTTCAATTCTAAAATTAAATTCTCCAAAAAGATATTGATGCACTTTCTCTTAAGGGTATATTGAGCATACCTTTAGGCCTCTTTCTCCTATCATTCCATTCATTAGCATTCTCTTGGAATTTATTCATTGAGAAACTCTCAAGTTGGAAACCTTGTTTATTAGTTGATGGAATGGAAGATAAGGCCCATGTTTCCATGACCAACAATGTCTTTGAATCAATGTTGAATGCATGTTGAGAATGGGAATTGAGAATGCACGTCGAGCATCCGCCCCGAGGATAGAAGTTGAGGGTGCAGGTTCATGATGCACACAGAGGATGAGAGTGGGGGATGTACGCAGAGGATATACATGGAGGATGGGAGTTCAGGATGCATGTCAAGACGCTCGTCGAGGATGCCAACAAACTAGGTTTTAAACATTTATATGAATAATAATAATATTTACAGTATAAACTTTATATATATTAAAAAAAAAATCTAACTTTTATATAATAAGCTTTATAATCAACATTCAATTTATGAAGAGTGCACTTTTAACATTTTTTACTATGTAGAACATTTGTTGTAAAATTCAAGATATAAACATACAAATGCATGCAGATATTCAACAATCATATTTGAATGAATGATGTATTTACACTGTGCACAATTTGTATGTCTCTTAGTCAAAAAGGAAGTCATAAACAGAAAACTACACACAAATATTGTATAATCATATTTGAATGAATGATTTATTTACACATGTGCACAATTTCTAATTCTCTTGGTCAAAATTCAAAACCAATGACTTAAGTTTTTGAATTTCTCTTTAAGAACAAAGTGCAAATGTACAAAACCGAGCTTATAAAAGTTCTTGCCAAAGACTGTACACATGTAATTAATTAGAAATTATCCCATGGGGCTGAACACAGATGCACTTGTGAAAAAAAATATTTTACATTCAACATATTATGTATCATTTTCTTGCAACTGATTTGAAAAATATGACAATTTCATAGTTTTAAACCAATTCTAAACAACTCGAAAAAATGCCTTCCATACCTTCATTAGTCCTTCTTTATAAGTGATTTTGGTTACAAATGGTGTATTCTACTCTTTTCAACCTCACTGTACATCTGTCTTGAATGAATGATTTAATTTCACGTGTCAACATTTAAAATTTGAAAACGGCATATTACAAAACAGAAAGTGGGCCGACTTTGTTATCGAGATGGAGAACGAGATATCAATAGTTGAATTTCAATAAGTTAGCTGGATATTTCTCTGTTTATATGTCAATTTTCATTTCTTGCAACATAGAGTAGAGGAAGCATGCCCTTTTTTCTACATTAAGAAATGATAAATGTTGTACAATGTAAGTGTAAAATTGGTTGAAGATGGTTGGAACATGATAGGATAAATGGCATCCTCCTAAGGTAAACGGTGTAATCTTTCCCACTATATTGATGGAATGGTAAAATGAAAATTATTTAATTGTATTAATGTTACCTACCAATTAAAATATACCCTCCAAGTTGAATCATCAATTTGGCCTTGAAATGAAGGTTAGGTGTGCATTTTTGTGAAGTAGGCCAAAATTGCCTTGCTTCACTAAAATGCACATATCGACTTCATTTAATGGTCAATCTAATTGATTCAAATTGTAGACTGTTTATTAATTAATTTACATACTTATGAATTATTATATGTTTTATTTTACCCTTAAATAACTATGAATAAGATTTCATACAACATTCCAAGTTTTACTTCAACTTGCATTATGTCAAAGTTCTGTACAGTTTTTGGTTCAGCTTGTTGTTGGGCAGAACAATTTTCCTTTTAATTCAGAGCAATAGTTCCAACTCTTCACATTAATTTTCAATCCTGGTAGGTTTTTTTATTGCAAGGCTATTACATAAAATATATGAAAGGGAAAATGATGACTAGTGTTAATGAATGTCAAAATAAATCATTGTAATCACACTCTCAACAACTCAACACTCTGGTTGTTACACTCTCAAACTTTGTTCACACTCTCAAGAAATAAACACACAATGTTGAATAAAACTACTCTATCGCAATGTCACTCTTATTCATAAAATAAGAGCACTATTGGAAATCATTATCCCAACAAATGCTAAAATACACATTCAAATGAAATGAACAAACCATCAAATTGTAATAGGAATTAAATAACTTTCACACTAATTATTGGGTGAAACAATTTTTCCTTTAAATCAGAGCAGCATGTCCACTCCCGCATTAATTAACAATATGGGTAGGCTTAACTTTAAAGGCTAGCGTGTAAAGTCTATGCAAGAGAAATGATAACTAGCATAATGAATCTCGAAACAAGGTTGTTGTAAAACTCACTCTTATCAAACATTCAAGTTGTTGCACTCTTCAACATAATTAGAAAAGAGTCACGCAATCACAGAATAAATCAATTTCTTACTAAACAACTCTCATCCATAAACAACACTCCTACAACCCTTGATCACCCATTCAAATTTTGAACACACACATTCAAAGAAAGTGTAGTCCAATCTATAACAGGAAAGTAAATAACTTATTGCTACACTAAGAGGGACCAGTTCAAGACTTATGGTGTCACACCATTCATAAAAATAAATTTGCAATCAATGACTAATAAATAAAATTGATAGTAACAATAATCTCATAATTGAGAATAGTTATTAAAAATGATAACTTTTTTCTATTGAAAGAATGATCACAGTTAAGAAGGAGGGCGTTTCCTCCTTAGTAAGGGTTGGTGCACTAAAAAACATGCAAACTACTCATAGAAAGATATGATGCCACAAGGTTGAGATTCACATTAATAGAACATCAGGATTACAGAGCTTGGTGCTTTCCCCTTCCTTCTAATCCTATCTAATATTTGAGTTCCTTCATTGCTCCTGTGGGAAAAATCTCTCTTCTTTATCATTTTAGCACACAACTAAAATATCATCATGAAAATCTTTTGATTCTCATGTGATCTTAAAATAAAAATATTTTTTTATATTCATACAACAATTTCCATGATAGGAGTAGATTTTTAACAAATTTCCTTTAATTACAATAAATTTATAGAAAAACACAACTAAATGATTTGTATGCTGCATGAATATCCACCAGTAATTGAATTGAATTTGACTTGATTCACTCCAAATTCAGTCAATGTGAGAAAAAGAAAGCATGCACAAGGAATTTTTTTTTGTATATCAGCAACATTTCTTGGATCCTCTCTGCAAATTACTAAAGGAAAATGAGAAGTGTAATTTTACAACAACAACTTCAAGAGACCACTTAAACCTGAAACAACCCATATTATCGGTTTTTATCATAAGAATCACCTAAGGCAATGGTTCCAATGCCAAATTATAAGAAGAATTAGGCTAATAAAGTGACATTCATATAAGTACATAATTAGATAAATAATGAATGTTACGGTAGTAAAATGTCGACTTGTTGGTCAAAAAGGGAGAGAAAGGAACAAGAAAGTGAATGCAAAAGGGTAACAATTCCATGGCCCAACATTTCCCCCCAGATTGAGCATGTGTATGTCCACATGGCGACCCTTGTGACTAGTTCCTAACGTGTTGAGAGTGTAGTTCTGAGAAATCATGGGAATATGCAGTGTCCTCTGCTCTGCTGTTGTAACCTCAATAAAGGACAAGCTCCATTTCACATAATTTATCAGTAAAGTGATATGGGTATTGATACTAATTGGCTGGAAGCCAAAAAAGAGTAAACTTAAATAGGATTCCAATCCATCATGGGCCACTCCCCTTAATGTAATCAACATACTGAGGAACTCTAGAAAGGGTTTGTATAACATTTTGATGAAAATAGGGATATTCTTCCTTGAGCTCCTGTAAAAAAATATTCCACCTTAGCTTACTCCCTTTTAATGCATTAGATCTTATCCCCTGAATATTCCTAAGGAATATTTTTAAAAGCAAACCTTGTTATTCCATTACGAATTCTTTGGTGGCTGGAAATTTCAATATACGATTACGTTCCCTAATGACAACATTAGCAAAGCCACCCACATTTATGATGAACAACTTTACTCATCCCACATTGGATGTTACCGTGTCATATGCAACTTTCCATATTACCTCTCTCTCAGAAAAAAATACAAAAATCCTCAATTGAACATCCCCCATATAAGGTATAAAATTGAAATATCTATCTCCAAAACAAGAAATGTCATGCAAATATAACTCACACAAAAAATGTTGTTCTAAGAAATTAGCACTCTGAAAAGTTACCATAGAATCTTGAACTTTCCTTGTATTATATGGTTGTTTCTCCTTGAGGGCTATTAATTGAAAGAGAAAAAAATGTCCCTGCAGATACAAAGGATAAGATGGAGAAGGAAGTTTTCATCTTAGTAAACCATTAGTAGGATCATACATAAATTCCTTCTCTTTTTGTTGCAGCGGAACCTCTTCTTGCAATTACTTCATTTGTATTATTGTCTGCTTCCTCTCTTTTTGAACCCTCACAAAATCTTGAATTATTAAATTTTTAACCCATTCCCTCCCAAGATTCTTCACCATATCCTCATATTGTTTTAGAATAATAACTTTGTCTTTAGGGAAGACTACCAACTTCCTCCAATTTTATACTTCCCTAAGAAAATATATTTTTCTCAATATTTCTTCTGACTTTATTTGGGTTGTTTTGATGCTGCTATAGCCTCAGACTTTGCAATATCTTATTTATCCCCTTTCTCCTCCTATTTTTCTCTCTCAACTACTAGTTCTTATGTAACAACATTGTCATTGATTTGTTATTTTGGAGAAACAATCAAATTAATTTCAATTTTCTCTATTTCCCTTGGTGGTTCTTGTGTAATAACATTGTCACAAACAAGTTCTTATATACAAGCATACTATTTTTCTTCTCTCTACTCTACTTTGACTATTGTTTCTTGTGTAGAAACATCTTTGTTAGTATGTTCATGTGGATAAATAGGTTGAAGTTCTTCATTTTTTCCTCCCACTTGAACTTCTACTAAGACAATAATTGATTATACAACTTTAGCTTCCTTAAAAATATGTTGACACCCCTCACATACTTTCATGTTTATTTCAATTGATGACATTATTCAACTGCTTTGATAACATGTCTAAACCATTTTTTAATATTAAATTGTAATTACTCCTTAACCATGACAAGTTTTTTTCCTAAATCTTCATTTTTTTTTTTCAAATTTTCAATTTGATGGACAGGGCGGTCGATCTCAGTCTTACTTGATAGAGGGGTAGCATCTTATTCTTTCATAGATTTTTCTACAACTGGTTCTCCTTCCTTATTATGTTCATCATATTATTATTTGAGTTTTGGTGTAGTAGTAGAGGCTTTAAGAAAGGAGATGCCTTCCTCTACAATATCTTCATGTTTTCTCTTATCATGTTGTTTCTTAGGCTCCCCTGGTTCTGTTGTAACAATATATTTTTTGGGTGTTGGAGTAGTCTCTTGTGTAACAACTACCCACACCCTTTTCTTATGGTTCCTTCTACCAATAAGCTTCTCTATCCTTCTCTTCTTTACCTTCACCTATCCTAAGGAATCCTTGGTTTTCTTTGAAACATTTCTTTCATCACTTGTCAGTTTAGGTATTGTTGTGTCAACAACTGCTTTATTTGGTTCTTATTCTTTTATGGGAAATCCATGATAGTTACTTTCCAATGCTTAGGGGTGTAACAACCCTACTTATAGGAGGTGTGGATTCTTTACTTTTAGGTGTTGTTTCAACACTCTCCTCGTTCTCCTCACTTTCATCATCCTTTGCATCTGCATATGGTCTTTCTAATAGATCAACCAATGAACTCCCCTACTCCAGTAGTGAGTGAGTTATAACTAATTTGAGAAGTGCATGATTGGTAAAAGAAAAATTGAGGCTTTTTTCCCCTTGAACTACCTTTGCCACATGTTATAGTAACTTCAAAAAATAGTAAGGGAGATTTATTAATCTCCCTATCCTAAGGTGTGATAAAAACTGAAAGTGATACTTGAATAAAAACCCAAAGTAACCCTCATAGGTGATAAATTTATGAATGAAGAGAGCCACATCCTCCCAAGGGTAGGGAAGGGATGTTTTGTTAAAACCCCTACCCTTAGTTCTCAATTCCTCTCCTTCTCATAGAAGCTCATGCTTAGTTGATGGAATCACCACCTTCCTTCAAAACCATCAAGCCCCTCTCTGTGGCATCCCTATTACTCCTGCAATTACCTCCTATATAACAATAATTCTAAATCCCCAAACTTCATAATATTGTTCAGTTAGGGTTTGTGCACACAACAAAGCAACTCACTAACTAAAACCCTACAATATCTCAAATAAATCAACCACCCTACATTTCAAAAACTTTCCAGAGCTTCCAAGTATTGTAACAACATTTCAACATAATCGAGTTCACGTCTTACTATCGCTCCCCTCATGGTTGCCTAAAACTATAACTACTTAGAATTTCTAAAGACTTGTTATAGAGTTTCCTTGGCACACAGAGACAATTTCTAAGGAGTGAATGTTGAGACACAAAAATTACTCCCATTTTACAAAATTGGCTCTTTTAGTTCTCATGAGAAAAGGCTTCACAGAGTCACATTTTTTTCCAAAAATGACAGTAAAGGTAATAAATTAAAGGTAATGATTGTAAGGGTAATGATAATAAAAATGAAGGTGGTTATGGTAAAAGTAATGATGGTTGTAAGTTCTAATCATGCATTATTATGGTAAAGTTCAACGATTTCTCATCACACCATATCCAATTAATTATAAAAGACATCCTTGACATGTGTTACAAAAAATTCATATCCAATGCAATAATGAGGAGCAAAATAGGATGTTAAAAAGGAAGCTACAAAGGATTCTAAAAAGGAAGCTACAAAGGAAGCTAAACAGGAAGCTAACATGGATGCTAAAAACAATGACATAACTAGGGGAAAAATAGGATGTTACATAGGAAACTGTACATGAAGCTACATCATGAGCTAAAGTAGAGGCTAAATTGGGTTCTAAAGCTCACAAAAAATAGCACCAACTTTAGTGCCAACTATATATGATCAGCGCAAAAAATGACCAAATTTGTGCCATCCTGATAAATAGCACCAATTTTTTCAAAAAGCTGGAGAAAATACACTAAAATAGTCAATGGAAGGAAAAAAAGGAGCTAAAGAAGAAGCCAATCATATGGTTTTGTTGTAGTGTACGAATAAGGGAATTGTTTCTTCCTCCTAGTGGGTGCTAGCAAACAATTTAAGGGAATTGGCTTTTCCTATGAATGGTGGCTCACAAAGACATATCATGTAAAGAGAGTAGAAGGTTCTATTTAAATCATAATAATCAAAGGTAGGTGGTTTTTCTCTTTTGGGATTCCACGTTAAATATTTGTGTTCATATGATTTTGTTGATGGCATTGTGATGTGTTCATGTGAAGTTTTATATTGCTCCTACATGATATGTTGTTGATGGTCACATGAATGATTGCAAAGAATGGAAAGAAAATATAAATCACCATAAGAGAGAAAAAATAGCCTTAATACTGATTCATGTCCCCCTCTTAGTATTAATATTGTTTCCAATAACCGGTATTAGAGCTAGGTTCCTTTAGGAACAATTTAACCGCTTGAGGGTAGATCAAAAGGAAACACTACTAAACAAATTTGGTTTACACCAAAGGGAGTCCCATTATTGAACGGGTTGGAATATGAGCTCTAGAATATTAGAATGGGAGGCCATTTAATGTTCATTGATGAATATGTTTGTTTGTCTATAAAATATGGAGAACAATGATTTGAATACAAATTCTAAGAGGATTATCAGGAAAGGGCCATTAGATTCAAATGTTAATAAAGACATTATGTGATGGTAAAGTAAATGTTGGACGAATTGAAATACTCATATCAGAGAGATAGCCACGAAGCATCAGAGAAGGTTGATGAACCTTGCTGCTTTAGTAGTGAATCAAATCTTAAAGAATATATTGCTAGATATGAGAAGAATAGAAGAACGAGGAAGAAGACATCCCAGAAGGAAAATCCTCATAATATTGAAGATATTCCTCCCAATGCAAAAGTTGTTCATCATGACTCCAATGATGATGAAGAAGAAGACTTAGATGAGACATCAGGAAGCTTAGAAGTTATGCTATTTTTCTATGATTAATGTAAATGCATATATCATTTAGCTCATAATTATGCATGTGCATTTCATAAGAAACTTATAAATATTCATCTAGTAGTATTGATGAAGATAGATCTACATTATAAATAAAAATAACTAAAGAAGATACCTCTTAAGAAGAGGGAAGAATGACTCATGGTGGGAATGAAGATAGACCTCATGAGTGTTCATCTATAGGAGAAAAAGAAATCATCCCTGGTAGTGATGAAGAAGGAATACTTATCAAACCTATAGGAGATCCCCTAGGTATAGAAAGGAATCCACATCCTACTTGTCATTCTATTAACACTTATGGTAGTGAATAAAAATATTTATATTAGAAGATGTATTCTAGAAAAAGCTCATCTCTTCTCTAAAAGAGATCAAAGGGTATGTATAGGTAAACCAAAAAAAAAATGACCAGTTGCAAGAATACGAGCTCAATAATGATGAGTCGAGAAAAACAATTGTTAATTTGAACGCCCAACAAGCAGAGTTCAATAGCTTAAATGAAATGTTGACCAATCGACTTAATCTGAAAGAAGCTTATTATGAGAGACTACAAATTGAAGTAGCGTCATTGATACATGACCTAGAAAGGGTAAATAAAGAGCTACCTCAATATCAAAATATTGAGGAGAAAACAGCAGTCTTGGATGAGATGCTTGTTAAGTAGAGATCCCCTCTCATTAAGGTTGGTTTGGTATTCAAAAAATATTCAAGCTCCAAGAAAGAAAATTTTGAAGGGTCAACTACCCTAGAAAATTTTAAAAAATCCATCTTTCCACTCTCATAAAACCAAAGGTAGCAACAATAGTGAAGGGCGGGAAATTGTTGGATAATCGAAGTAAAAACAACATGGAAATGGAGTTACAAATCAGCATCAAGTGAAGGTAGAAGCAAGTAATATCCATAAGAAGTAGTAGTTGCAAAAGAGAGGAAAAGAGTAATATCTAGAAGAGGTAGCAACAACTAATAATAGCTCAATGCAACAACTCAGATGATCATAGAGAGAAAATGAAGAACCAACAAAGGCCCTTTCCCCGTCTAAGACAAATATTTCAAAGAGAAGGTATTTTTAGTTATCAAAATCATTTTTATGGATATTTTTTATTGCAATAATTATGGATGTAAAGCAATCAAATGAAAATGGAATCAAATAAAACAAAATATGTTTACTGGAAGAGACCCAAGAATGTATAAGATGCCTAGGAAAAAACATTCTAACAACAAGAGAGGGTTTAACAAGAAGGTTGTCAAGCATAAAAATCCTTTTTCTCCATTCCTATACGATGTCGAATGTTATGTAAGGATTCTGGACACCACATATCTCCACAATGGTATGATATTGTCCACTTTGGGCCTAAGCCCTCATGGATTTGCTTTTGGACTTACCCCAAAAGGCCTCATACCAATGGAGCTATTTGTCCATCCTTATATACCCATGGTCCTCCCCACTTCTAGTCAATGTGGGACTATTGGTCGTATACCCAACAATCCTCCCCTCGAACAAAGGACCATTGAGCCTCCCCTCAAACGATTATCCATCCGTCCACTCTCTACCAACCAGGATTCTCCGATCCAATGCGTTGGAAGCACACGCCTTACATGGAACACCACCTGCCTCGAGAGCTTGCTCTATCCCAGGTCAACTCCTCTTCACCGTGTTGGGAGCAGGACACGTCCATGAAGAATCCGGAGCA
>APFE030545642.1:0-10780 GCA_000404065.3 Pinus taeda | reverse complement strand
AAGCATGTTCTGTATACGCGGGTTTCCTTCTGCATAATTGCGTACATACGCAGGTTTATTAAATTGAAGTAGCGTATATCAGTTGTTTTGAAAAAGAATAATTATCCTGATAATACTGATAAAGCATCTGCGAGGATTTCTCGGGTTGGCAGGGTATTATCGCAAGTTTGTTAAGAAATATGGGAGAATAATAGCACCTCTAACAACATTATTGAAGAAAGATGCATTTTCATGGAATCTAGAAGCAACAAAGGCCTTCGAACATCTTAAAGAGGCAATGTACCAAGCACCAGCCTTAGCTACGCCATACTTCGCAAAAACCTTTATTGTGGAATGTGATGCTTCAGGAAATGGAATTGATGTTGTTTTAATGCAAGATGAAAGACCCATTGCTTTCGAAAGTCCTCCAACCAGGGAAAGTATTTACACAAAGCTATTTATGAGAAAGAAATGTTGGCAATACTACATGCACTTAAGAAATGGCGACCCTATCTAATGGGAAGACACTTCAAGGTAAAAACGTATCATGATAGTCTTAAATACTTTTTAGAACAAAGATTATCCTCTAAAGAGCAGCAAAAATGGGTCACAAAGATGTTGGGTTATGACTTTGAAATCATCTACAAAAAAGGGAAGCAAAATGTTGTGGCAGATGCACTCTCAAGAAAGGATGAGGATGTGGAAGCATTGTTGTGTGCTATTTCTATTATCCAACCATATTGGATAAACGAAACAAGGGAGGAATGGAAGAATGACGAAGAAGTGTGGGAACTCGTTCCAAAGATACAACAAGATCCTAGTACATCTGATACATTTATCTGGAAAAATGATTTGTTATGGTACAAAGATCGCTTATACCTATGTAAGAATTCACAACTCAAAGAAAGGATTCTTATGGAATTGCACACTTCTCCCTTAGGAGGGCACTCAAGATTTTTAAAAATTACCACAGGGTTAAGAAGGAATTTTTTTGGGATGGCCTTAAATCAGATATTCAAAAGTTTGTGGTGGAATGTTTGGTTTGCCAACAAAATAAAGTTGAATCAATTAAGACCCCAGGTCTATTACAACCTTTATCCATTCCAAACCAACGTTGGAAGGAGGTTTCAATGGATTTTTTCACAAGTTTACCCAAGTCCGAAGGAAAGAGTGTCATCATGGTGGTGATTGACAAACTTACCAAGTATGCACACATTTGTCCATTATCACAACCATTTAAAGAGAATACAGTTTCTAGTGCTTTTATTGGTCCAGATTTAAACAAGAACGCAACAAATTACAAAGATAACCATAAACACAGAGATGCAGTGGAAATAATACTTCATTTCATTAATGTAAAATATTGAAATATGCTTACAAACAACAATGGAAATAAACTAGTTAGGGCAATGGTAGCTTTTCTCTGAGAAGAGATGTGGCAACTACATGCCTCTGAACCGTGTTACAATGAGGCTCGAAGGCCTATTTATTGTTGAGAAACAATGGAAAAGCCTTAACATCCCAAAACCCAACCCTAGAAGATGAAACAACAAATTGTGGGCTCCGTTTTGGTTAAGTTGGTATATCAACTTCCCGGGGTCGTAACTTTGGCACCCAATCTTCATTTGACGCGTACAATAGCTCGTTAGAAAGTTCTATCCGAGACCTACAACTTTGGGAAGAGCAACATCAGTCCATGGACCCATGTTGCTCCTAGATTTCCCAAAAAATGTCGTTTAGGGCATCAAAATGGCTTCGGAAGTTCAGGACTTGAATAACTGCTAAAAGTAGTAAATTGTGCTACAATTATGTAAACTGAAAGAGACAATTGTGGGGGTCCAAATGGGATTGGTGGGTGGCCACCAACATCCACCTGGATCATTTATGGAAATAATTCAAAAGCTACATGGAAACCCAAAGATTATTGTAAGCAAGAGAGATCCCATTTTCACTGGAAATTTCTGGACAGGATTATTTTCTTGTCTTGGTATTCAGTTAGCTCATATCTCATCTTATCATCCTCAATCTAATGGGAAAATTGAGATAGTAAACAAATTTTTGGAAGGATATCTTCGTTGCTTTATATCTAATAAACATACATAATGGTTCAAATGGTTGCCTCTGGTTGAATGGTGGTATAACACTTCCTTCCATACTACAACAAAAATGACCCCATTTATGGAACTTTATGGATATCATCCACCATCCATCACATCATATTTAAGAGAAAATTCTAAGGTTGAAGCAGTGGAACATCACAACGAGCATCAACAACAAGTTCTACAACTCTTAAAGGATAACCTCATGTTGGTGCAGAATAGAATGAAACAATAGGTAGATGAACATTGCAGTGAAAGAAGTTTTGATATAGGTGACAGGGTATTCCTATGGCTACAACCAAATAAACAAATGTCCCTCAAGCAAGCTAAGAAGGATAATAAATTATCACCAAAGTATTATGGTCCGTACAAGGTGTTGCAAAATATTGGTACTATGGCATACAAATTGGAGCTTCTTGCAGCTTCCCGAGTGCACCCAGTTTTCCATGTTTCATGTTTAAAGAAGGTTATAAGTGACAAGCTCCCAGTTAAAACAATATTTCCAAAACTTGACGAGGAAGGAAAAATCATATTAGAATCGAAAGCAGTCACAGAAACAAGAACTCGATAGCTACAAAATTGATCAATTTTGGAGTATCTAATCAAGTGGAAGAACTTATCCGCTGGAGATTCCACATGGGAGGAAGAGAATTTTATACAGAAGCATCCAGAACTACTCAAGCATTGAGGAAAATGCTTTTCAGAAGGAGAGGGGCATGTTAGGCCCCTATAATACTAGTGATTCCCCCATTACTATTGTCATTATATCCCTTATTGTTATTATTGTGCCCCTATTGTCCCCATATTGTTATTAGTATGCCCCATAGAAACCCACTATTGTTATTTTTCTACCCTTACGTTATCCCTGTTATGTCAGCTTGATTACATTGTGACCCCTTAGACTCCTATATATAGGAGGGAGGTTTAGTCATTTGTATCATCCAAGAATTGTTCATTTTGTGTAATGTAAATGAGGTTGCCCCCTCGAAGAGGCTGAATTCTAAGGCGTTGATCTATCTTTTCTATCTTTTTGTGAGCTGGTTTCCTAACAACATCCTTATAATCTAGATTACATAGTTTGTTCTATCAATTAATGGGTCTTTGTTTGTGTTGAAAGCTTCTTCACTAGGCATGTGTGCTCCCAAAATCTTATTTCCAGTAGTTGGATTATTTTTAAAGGAACTTGTTGCTATACCAATTTTTGAGCACACACTTCTACTGAGAGGGGGGTGAACCAATATAAGACAATTTTTACTTATCCAAACATTCTTGAATTGTAAGAAAACAATCACATATTAGATTTATTAGCTGCATAACATGGAACAAAAGATCTACGTGGAAACCTTTTAAGGAGAAAACCACAAAACTTATTTTTATAATTATTTGTAGGCACCGACCCATGGGGGGTAGCTTAATTAGCAATTTCCATGTTATGAAATAATATGCAAATTGTTAGTTTCTAAGTTCAGTTTCACCTTGGTTGTTTACCCGAAAAAAAAAAATAAAAAAATAATAATAATAAAAATAATAATAATAATAATAATAATAAAATAAATAAATAATAATAATACTAAATAAATAAATATTATTTGTCAGCACCAATCTACTAGAGACCCCAATCCCCATTGTTTTCAAATATTTATATGCCCCAACCAACCAAATACACCAATCCACACTGTTGTAAATATTTGTAGGGACCAACCTAATGGAGACACCAATCCATACTACTACATATATTCATAATAACCAACCTAATTCACTCATTTTGTTTGCTAGTTCTACCTTCATTAGGTTTTCTCATTTCTTCTACCTTCATCAGCCCTACTTGCTACTTCTACCTTCACCAGGTTTGCTTCTCCCAAAACTTTTTTTTTTGGGCCTCTTCCAAAGAATGTATTTGTAGAACATTCCACATACACAATTTTGTAAATTTGATTATGATTTTTAAATGATATTGGAATCAATTTCAAATAGGTTAGCTTGGAATTTTTGTTTTTTAACTTCTTTTCTAGGAATTTTCATATTGTAAATTTCTTATTTAAGGAGCTTCGGTATGTCTCCTTGGATTGCTAAATTTTTTACAGTATGGTAAGTCTAAGAAAATAAGTTGAAGCAAGAATTCCAAGCTAATCTATTTGAAATTGGTTCAAATATCATTTAAAAATCCTACTTTCCACAAGGAATATCTCTACAAGTATAACAAACCAAAGTATAAAAAATTTACCCAATATATTGATATATATCTCCACATGTCTCTAAAAATTTCTCAGTATAAAACATTCCAGGAAATAATGTATACCATAAATGTCAAACTAGCATCCTTGAAGTTCATTTAAGGACTATTCAAAAGCTTTAACTTCCACAAGGAATATCTCTGAAATTATGCTAAACAAAATTTTATTTTTTTTCCCACAAGTACATAAAGAGATCACCTCTATCTTCCTAAAATAGAATAGTATTAAACATCTCATAAGATAATTTGTAGAGAAAATGTCAAATTGGCCCATTTGAAGTAGATTTTAGGAACATTCAAAGACCCTAAGTTCCATAGGGCATATCTCCAAAATTATAGTGAATCAAGGTGTAAAATTTTTACTATATGTACCTAGAGATATTGCCTCTATATCATCAAGATTTCATAATCTGAAACATCTCATAATATAATTATAAGGAAATTTCCAAACTGACCCGTTTAAAGTAGATTTCGAGAGCATTCAAAAACTCTAACTTATGCAAGGCATATCTCCAAAATTATAGAGAAAAACGTCTATAATATTTACTAAATTTACAAGGATCTCACCTTTAACTTCTCAAAATTTCATAGTATGAAACATCCAAAAAGAAAAATAGTGAAAATTCTAAGATGATTTGTTCACTCCACATATCACATTTTTGTTTCACCTTTAAGAGTACCCCAAGAGTATTCCCAAGCTTGTATTCCACACCTCAAATCTTTGTCTCACTATGTATGGTTGTTTTCTATTTTTAATTGTTTATTATTGTTCCCTCTTTAATTGATTAATTGTTTTGGGATGAATGTAATTGAATGAAATAATGCTTTAAGTAATTATTACAGTAGAGAACTTGTGGAAAAATAACAATTGTTATGTTCTTTTTATCATTAGTGTCTTCATTTTTTTCATATATACATTTAGTAACAATCCTACTCTACCACAATTAAAACGTTTGAAGGGTAGCATATCTTTGTATTTTTCAGATCCTCATTTTCCCTTTCTCACAAATTGTGCTTGTTTTGTATCTAGTTGATGGTTGGAACAATCACAAGATTTCTATCCTTTTGTCTTTCAAGGGTAGCTTATCTTGGTATTTGTCATATCCTCTTTTTAGTTTTCACAAAAATTGTGCTTCTTTTGTATCTAATTCATGGTTGGAACAATCACAATTATTTTTTTCCTTTTGTCTTATTTGATTCTTTGAAATGTTCTTCCTTCTATGTTGACTTTTCATTTTCTATCCTCATTTCATATGCAGTGAAAATCCCATGCAATTCATTCATCTTCAATTTCTCCATATCCTTCATTTCTTCAATGGTAAATATATTGACATCAAATATTAAGGGAAGTGACCTTAGTACCCTTTATACAATTATTGATTCTTCAACCTCCTCACCAAGTCTTCGGATGATGTTGAAAATTTCATCCACAAAAAGGAAATAGGCTACAACATTTTCTTTGTCTTTCATTTTCAAACTAAGATATTGTCTTCTATGAGTTTAGAACTTTTCCTTCTTCCCCTTGTATTCATCTTCATAAATGTTTTGAATTTTCTCCCAAATTTCTTTTTTCAATTCACAATGCATCACCTTGAAAATTTTTAATTCTAATAGACCACACAAGATAACATTCATGGCTTTTGTGTTATGTTCATTCTTCATTCTTCCTCTTCCTATTTGTATCTATTATAGCAGTTATTGCGGTTGTATAATTAGTCACGATTTGTTTCCAAATATCAAATCCAAGAGACATTAGATAAGTCTACATCCTTATACTTTGGAATACATAGTTTGTTATGTCAATTAACGGGGATTTGTTTGTGGAGAAACCTTCTTCAGTAGGCATGTGTGCTCCCAAAATCTTATTTCCAGTATTTGGACTATTTTTGAAGGAACTTATTGCTATACCAATTGTTAAGCACATACTTATATTGAGAGGGGGGTGAACTAGGACAAGACAATTTTTACTTATCCAAACATTCTTGAACTATACAAAAACACACATATTAGATATATCAACTGCATACCATGGAACATAATATCTACATGGAAACCCTTTAAGGAGTAAACCACAAAAATTATTTTTATAATTATTTGTAGACACCGACGCATGGGGGGGTGGCTCAATTAGCAATTTCAATGTTATGAAATAAATGTAAATTGTCAGTTTCTAACTTCAAATCCCCCGTGGTTGTTTACCCCAAAAAAAAAAAAAAAAAAAAAAAAAAAAAAATTACTATTTTTCAACACTGATCTACTAGAGACCCCAATCCCCATTGTTGGAAATATTTATATGCCCCAACCTACAAGATACACCAATGCCCACCACTGAAAAAATTTGTATGAAACAATCTAATGGAGACACCAATCCATATTACTACAAATATTCATAGGAACCAACCTACTTCATTGATTTTGTTTGCTACTTCTACCTTCACTAGGTTTTCTTGTTGCTTCTACCTTCATCAAGCCTACTTGCTACTTCTACCTTCCCCAGTTTTGCTTCTCTCAAAAAAAAAAAAATTGGCCTCTTCCCAAGAACGTATTTGTACAACATTCCACATATATAGCTTTTAAATTTTGATTAGGGTTTTTAAATGATATTGGAATCAATTACAAACAGCTTAGCTTTGAGTTTTTGCTTTAACTTCTTTTTGGGACTTTTCATACTGTAAATTTTTTACTTAAGTAAATTTAGTATGTCTCCTTGGATCACTAATTTTTTTATAGTATGATAAGTCCGAGAAAATAAGTTGGAGAAAAAATTCCAAGCTAACCTATCTAGAATTGGGTCCAATATCATTTAAAAACCCTAATTTCCACAAGGAATATCTCTACAAGTATACAAAACCAAAGTATAAAAATTTCACATAACATATTGATATATATCTCCACATGTCTCTTAGCATTTCTTAGTATAAAACATTCCAGAAAATGAGTTATACCAAAAATGTCAAACTAGCATGCTTGAAGTTCATTTAAGGATTATTCAAAAGCCCTAACTTCCACAAGGTATATCTCTAAAATTATACTAAACAAAAATTTGAAAAATTTCCCATAAGGACATAGAGATATCACCTCTATCTTCATAAAATAGCATAGTATTAAACATATCATAAAATAAGTTTTAGAGAAAATGTCAAATTGACCCATTTGAAGCAGATTTCAGGAGCATTCAAAGACCCTAAGTTACATAGGGCATAACTCCAAAATCATAGCCAACCAAGGTCTAAATTTGTTACCATATGTACCTATAGATCTCTCCTCTAAATCCTCAAGATTTCATACTCTGAGACATCTCAAAAAATAATTTATACCGAAATTTCCATACTGACTTGTTTAAAGTAGATTTCGATAGCATTCAAAAAATCTAACTTACATAAGCCTATATCTCCATAATTATAGAGAAACAAAGCCTATAAATTTTACTAAATTTCCAATGATCTCACTTCTATCTCCTCTAAATTTCATAGTATCAAACATCCCAAAAGAAAAATGGTGAAAATTCTAAGATGATTCATTCACTTCACATATCTCATTTTTGTTCCACATTTAAGAGTACCCGAAGAGTATTTCCAATCTTGTATTCCACACCTCAAATCTCTTCTTAATTGGATTACATTAAAATGCACCCATATATCATTTATTTTTAGTTTTCCTACATTCACTTATGGGGACAATCAAGGTAATATCAATCAAAAGCATTCCAAATGGATAATTTTTTTACAAACTTACACATTTGTTTGAAACATAGGTTTGGGAAACCAAATAAGGTTGCAGGTGCATTGATTTGGATTATAATGCTATTGAATAACTTTTTAAATGATATTGTGATTTTGGAATGTATGAAGGATTTGCATGAAGACGATGCATATTTTGCCTAAGCCTGGAAGGCGTGATAGGCACCTTGGAGTATTGATAGAACTTTGTATTTGGATTTCTACATCCAAGAAGAATTTTTGCTTAAGAATCAAAGTTTCTTCATTCATAACTTGATACACCTAAATCTTGTTAAAGAGCTGCATAGAGGAGGCTTGGATGGAAATTTTAGTGTTGACAAGACTACAACATTAGTGAAGCATGTTGTAAATAATACTGAGAGGGGGGGTGCATCAGTATTATCAGATCAATAATTTAATTTTCAAAACTGATTTGTATACGCTACTTCAGCTCAGTGAACAAGTGTGTATACGCAACTGTACTTAATGAAACCAACGTATGTGTAGAGATCTTTTGATTTACCCAAATTATCATGTATTGAAATTTAATCATTATATCACGAATTCATTAGACAGTGCAGTAAAAGTAGAATAAAGCATCACACATAAGCAACACACATGAACACCAAGATATAAGGTGGAAACCCAATGTGGGTGAAAACCACCTATTGTTGTTGTCTCTGTCTTCTTTTATTAATAAGAAAATTCTATTTACAATTTTTGTACTGGTGCAGTCTTATACCAGTGCGCATACTTCTACCTGCAGAAGGCTACAACCTTCTCTGGTTCTCTATCTTCTACTGGAAGGGAGCTACAACCCCCTAGCTCTTGTACTAGCCGATATGTTTACTAGTACATAGGCGCCACCTAGAGAAGGCTATGGCCTTCTTTCTTCCTTCAGGGACCTCATTTCATAAATTTTTAGACTAGATCCATCAACAACATCATTCAATCATCAAATATATCTAAATCAACCAAACTCCTTTTGAACCAATCACAACCGAATCAATCAATCACTTTGACAACCCATCAATCTGATCATTCAAAATGTTGTCACCAAAATACAGTAACCAAAACCCAGAACACTGCAACAGCAAACAAAAGCAACTAAAACATATTTTATAAGGTATATGCTACTTCCATGTGTCGAACCTGCGTGTATACACACTTTCCTCAAAGCCAAGCAACGTATATATCTGCAAATATATATTCATAATTCTGCAGTGATTCCAGACTTTAGTTATACCCGGATCATATCATTTACAAAATATTAAATGCCTCAGAATTCAGATCTAGAATATACACGAGAAAAAACACTTAATAATAATTCATTTTACGCCTTAAGATCCTGTTGTGGCCACCAACAACCCCCCTCCTTATGAAGTGTTATTGCCAATACTAAATAAGTGGAGACCCTCAGTAAAAAATTTAAAAAAAATCAATTAGTGTTATATTTCTTTTTAGACGAAACTTACAACATCATGGACTTAGGAAAATACCTTTGAAGAATCTAAAAACCTAAGTTTCATAATGAAGAAAGTAAATTCACTCCTTAATAGATATCGCATCGCTCAAAAAATGATAGGGTACCTTCTAATGAGTTAAAATGATAAAAAACACGAGATTGCGATGTGAAACTTCATCGCATCGCATACATTAAAGAAACACTCACATTGAAAAACTTTAAAATCGCCGATATGCAATATCGCATATCGTGCATCGCAAAAATCACATGAATTACACATAAGGATTATAACGATTAAGAGATCTGCGATATTGCGATACTGCGATACTCCAAAGTCGCGATACTGCGAAGTTGCGATGTTGCGATATTACGGTACTGCGACCTTGCTATAGAACAACACGATGAAATTGCGATAATGCGATACAGCGATCTGCGATATCGCAAAGCAAAATCGAAGGACCTCTCCATCGCAGTTGGTTCTGGCTCATTATTCGAGAAAACTTTTTTTAAGTCAAGAATTAGTCATGCATTTTAATGCGAATTAATGAGTTGTTGCCAGTTGTTAATGAAGTATGGTGTTGTGTTTTTCGAAGAACTAGTTCATGTAAGGTGGAATGTTTTGCATATCTTCGACATTTAAAGTTTCCTTGTCATTATTTTTTATCATTAATTCCACCTCAAATGCAAACTGCAGGAACGAAGGACAAAGCGTTATACAAGGCAATATGCAAAAAACAATGAGAAGGAAAGGCAGTACTCCAATGTCCATTTCGGAAGGCACACCTAATCCACTTAAGGGAAAGAAAGAGCCGCAGAACTCTTCTGAGGCATCCATCACAGATTTCTCATATATAGCCATGGTTTAATGGGTATTGAACAATGCCGATAACAGAAACAGACAGTTTAATGCTCAGGGTCAGGAACTCATGAAATCACTATTTTTACAAATTTTGAGCTTTATACCCAATGAGAGAAAAAGGCGCAAGAAGCGAAAAACGCATCAGGGAAGCCCAGATAAAGAAACAGAGGTAGTTTCCGATGCGCGATTAGCGCTTAGCACTAATCGCACATCACTGAGAAAACTTGCTCGAAAAGGAAGGCTCCTAATTACTCAGTCACCTGCAAGCCCCGAAAATTGCAAAGCAGCAATAGAAACAAACTGGAATCAGAAAACTAAAGGAAAAGCAGAAGCAGTCCAAGGGTTAACCGAGTTGAAATGGGATTATTACCAGGTATACATGGTAATGCCACATAGTCATTGGATGACTCTCAAGTATATCATCAA
>APFE030545639.1:106384-127973 GCA_000404065.3 Pinus taeda | reverse complement strand
ATGTAATCTGTTATGTTTCCTTTCACTACATGATCATTTCTAACTGAACAAATGAAGTGTTTAGGTAAGAATTCATGCCTGCCATGCTCTGCCTATAAGTTTGTTCATGTTCAATGTTTTCTTCTGTTTGACAAGGATTCAAAGTTATTGTTTTCCCTTGTCAGCTCCTCACCAGTCTTGCCATCTCATTTAGTCTCAATTTGATGCTAAATTTCTTGCCTACCTTGCCTCAGTTGATAACCTGTGTTGCTCATTATATTTCCCTGTTTCAAGCTGTGATTTTGCCCATGCAGTCCAAAAAAACCCTGTTATTTAATTAAAAACCCCAAATCAAATCTTTCTAATCAATTTACTAGCCTAATATCAGTGTTACCTTGTTGGTCATCTCCCTTATTGAAGATTTTACGAGATAGACCGGAGAGAGCCTTCTCCTGCCCTGTAGGGCTAGCTACGAGGCTAAATGGTTTGATGTTGCCTTGAGGTTTGCCTTTCTCAGCCTGAGGTGAAATTTGAAGCGCTAACACAACACATAGAACAGCATCAGCCCAAAAAATTATCTTTACATTTTGAAGAAGAGCATGGATCGTACCATATTTAAGATTGTCGTATTCATTCTTTTAGCTACACCATTTTGTTGGGGATTATAAGGCACAACTATTTGATGTTTGATCCCATGTTGGCGAATATAGTTTTCAAATTCATTTGATGTGTATTCTTTTCCATTATTAGTGCGAATAGACCCAATATGAGATTGTGCATCATTTTCAATCCATTTATGAAAATTCTTGAATGTTTGAAAATCATTAGATTTGTTCTTCAATAATTAAACCCAACACATTCTGGTGTAGTCATCAATAAATGTCATGATATATTTATTTCTATTTGCAGAAGGAACAGGCATTGGACCACATAAATCTGAATGAATGAGTTCAAGTTTTCTATGTGCTCTTGAATGTGAATCATGAAAAGACTGTTTGCTATTCTTTCCTAGAATGCAAGCATCACATTGCTTAAGTCTCCTAGGAATTGAAGGCAAACCAGCAACACCATTTTTCTTCAATAAGCAGAGACTGTCATAGTTCAAATGTCCAAATCTAGCATGCCATAATAAACTTGGTGGAAGTGTACCTTCTTCATGATGAGAACTATATGAGAAATGTTGTGCATGAGCAGAGTTTCCTTGCAGCTTGAGAAGCCTTTCTTCTTATATTCCCCTAATGACAAGTGAGTGGTTAGATGCTTTTGTTACCTAAAGTTTTCCATCAAACATATGAATGGAGTGACCTTGCTGGCAGATGTGGACCAGGGACAACAAGTTTCTCTTGAGTTGTGGGAGATACAGAACATGATGCAGAAGAAAGTTTGGAAGACCAGTTAGTTTAAGCTTGATTGTGCCAAGCCCTGATGGCTTGATTTTTTATTGGTCTACGAAGTATACTGCTCCATCAGTGAAATTTTCAAAAAAATATTTTCTATGATTCATGTGGCAAGTTGCTCCTGAATCAAGCAACCAACCATTTTTCCAAAAAGTAAGTGAAGCATTAAACAAATATTCATTTACTCCAACGTTACATTGTGCCACAACATAGTGAGTAGTTTCAGGTGCTTTACCTTTGTCTGTATCATCAGTTTTACCTTTCTGTTGGTTTCTTTTCTGCTCAATTTTGTCCCATGGTAGTTTGCATTTAGAGGCATCATGTGATCCATTTCTTTTGCAGCGTATGCGGTGCAAATCTGCCTTTTCTCCTTGAGAATGTCTGCCCCCTGCCTCTGAAATATCTTCCTCTTCCTCTTCGACCACCTCTTCCTCTCGTATAATCTTGAGTAGGATGCTTTTCTTTATGAGAAAGGCACACACCCTCTTCAGAAGATTCAGGTTTTGTCTTCTTTCCAAAATATTTCTCTCTTTCAGCAAACGTTTTCACAAGAGAGTCAAAGGTTATATCTTTGAGATTTCCAATTGCTTGCAATGACTCAAGATAATTGGAGTAAGTAGGATAAATTGCCTTGAGAAAAGTGATAAGAGGAATATCCAATTCAACCTTAGTGGATTTGATATCATGCATGATAGACTTTACTTCAGATGCAAGAGCAAGAGGATCATTATTTTGCAGTTCAAGGATGAAGAGTTTAATCATGAGTTGAACAACTTCAAGTGTAGAATGTGAGTCATATAGTTCTTTCAGCTTTTGTAGGGCTTGAAAGGAAGTTGAATATGATGAAATATGGCGACTCACCTCTTCATTTACAGATGTTTTGATTAATGCATAAGCTTTGCTATTCTTGTTTTCCCAAATGACAAGCTCTTTGTGTGAGGTAGGTTGTACTGGTTCATTGTCTCTGTCTCCGACACACACTCCTTTCCACAACTCATTGAAAATGAGGGTGTTTTTTATCATCCGGGGCCATTCAAGATAGTTCTCCTTGCCCATGAGAACTATTCCCACCATGGATATGATTGAATGCATTCTGTAACAAACACTTCTGCTACAAAATTTTACTCCTAATAGGAAAAAGTATACATATGATATGATGGGACAGCAAATTCAAATATCAATTTGCATTCATATGCACAATGTTAAAGTATAGAATATGGGAGTATACTAAGTCCAAAAAAATACCCTCAATAGCATAAAGCATTGCATCCACTAAAAGGCTGAAGAACGTAGAACAAATGTATTTGGACTCTCAATTCCATTCATAATACTGTTCTCTTTCATATAAAACCAACGATTCCAATTTGCAATTATCAAATATTGTGTCACAACTCGATCGTTCAAAATGTATCAGTGCATCATGCTAATTTCATTGCCATAGTATTTTATTAATAGACGAAATTGTAAGCATCCTTGTTATCTATCTTGAAGGATGCTTCAAACTTAAATACATGGGTAGGAGTCTAAAACATATGAACCCATTTACCTGATAAATGCAACTTTAAGAATCATCGTCAGGATTTGTAGTGGTCGCTATTGAATAGGCTCAGAGTATTCCCATATCACAGCTGCAAACTGGGTACGTGATACTAGGTTCGAAACTTGTGACTAGGAGTAAGGTGAGGCGATGGGCAGTGGTCACAAAAATTAGGTCTTAAAAGTTCTCGGGCCTTTAATTTATCTGCCAATGTTTTTCATTAGGAGCAGTGGACAAATCAACAGTTCAACGAAACATTATTTCAACATATTACATTGTGTATGGAGGTCGACGGTTCGAACGCAAGACCTTGTTTGTACCAATATACAGTCTTACTAACGTGCGCATTTTCAAAACAGAATCACAGGCCCTTCTGCAGATTTTTGCACATGCGCTTCGCAGCACAGGTCCGGAAGCTCAAGGGATTCCCCACGCAACCTTCTCCTAGATATGGCAAAGCCTCTGGTGAAACCTTTGTGTGGTGGAATGAGAGTATTTTGTCAGCAATGGAGGGCATGCAAGGTTCAGAAATTAGAGAGCTATGAGAAAAGAAAATTTCAAAAAAAAATTAACGCACAGCACTTCGCCCGGCTTACTGCCGCGGAGGTATATGCTAAAGGAATGTCAGGACATCACTTTTATTCCATGATAGGATCATTTCAAGCACAGTCATTGTATGGACAGTCCTGCATGGTGGCACAACAGTCATCAGATAGGGCAGTATGGATAGCGCTTTTATGAAACATTTATGGATATTCCAGAGAGCGCAAGTAAAGCAGCGTTTAGACCTGGCAATGACAGTGGAGGGGGCAGTTCTAAATATATGGAATATGGCAGATAGAGGGTGTAGGTAGTGTGAGAAGCAGCCAATTATATGGAGGAGCATCTCAGCTATATGGAGAGCAGACAAGGGAGTTACAAGGGACATAAGAGCTAAAAAATGTATTGGCTCTGATACCATGTCAAGCCAAGCAGTAACTCCACTAGGCAAAAATGATCTGTGTATCTTATTCCACCAGGTAGGTCTTCATTATATACATGAGGGAGAGACTGTTCAGTTCATCTCCCGATGACTGTTCATATTTCCTATTTATCTATTTACATAAATTCACCCAATCACAAGGATTAGGTGTCAAAAATGTGTCAAAAATTTACTCAAATTTAAGTGTAGATACTTGTTGGATGTAGAAATAAATTTCACATCCAACAAATACCCATTATGTATACTTCTGAGATGACCTGCATCGATAAAAATTTAGGATACTTTTAAAAAGCGTGTTCAACGAGATTTTTTAATCTGTCTTAAATTTTTATCTATGTGAGTCTTCTCGAAAGTATGCATAATGGGTACTCATTGGATGTGGAATTTAATTCTGCATCTATTGAGTGTCTACACTTGAAATTTGGGTACACCTATAAGGAGATAAGTCAAAAATACAATTAAAAAAAAGGTAGTTTTTCTTCTCTTCCCTCCATAATTCATAACCTTATTTTTATTATTTTAACTATTATTTTATTATTTTTCCTTAGGAGGCCACTTTTAGGCTGAAATTTCCTGTAATGTCACTAAGGAGAGTCTACAAGAGAGAAATTGTGAAGAAGAAGCAAATGGAGGAGCCATTATGGAGGACGTGAAAGAATCTTGGACCAAGATAAAGATATGCCAACCCATACTAACTACTAAGGTTTTGACAATTAGCTAGAACCTTTGGAGGTTGACGATACATAACAAGGAAAGATCCATCATGAAGAAGATATAAATATGGAAGCTAGGAGAAAGGCTTGGCCCAAACACTTCACAATGAATTTCGACGTCATCAATGCCAAGTCATGGCTTGTTGAAGTATCATCAGAAACTCATATGTGTTAATGTATCTTACCACATCATTTGTGGAATGTAATTATTTTATTTTTAAAAATGAGAAAATGTAAAATGTTTGGAATACCAAAAATCCACATCGAATGTGAAAAGTAACTTAAAAGTTCTAAAGTTGTTAGAAGTTCAAAGGTCATATAGGAATTCGAAAATTCATAGTAGAAGCTCAAGAGTCACGAGGGAGGTCAAGAGTCACTTGGGAGGTGAAGAGACATCTCATTTGTTATAAATACACCCTCATATCTCAAGAAAATGGGCTTTCTTGGGACTTTGTACTTTTGATTTTTCACCTTGGCTTCTCCAGTGTGGAATATAAGAGAAGATCTTCCTTTGGAGGAAGAAATGGTAACTTGATATTACACTATTGGGGCTAGTGTAGTAGCAATGTAATTGTATACCTTGGGAATTTCACTCAATATATGAAGCTCTCAGATCCATCGCACTTTCATGCATATGTCATGAATGATTTTAAGACTATTCTTTCATTGTTTACAGTGTATGTTTATGTTAACCCATACTTATGAAAATGAACTATTTCATTGGCTTTGGTATGCATCTCATTGAATCTGTGTTACTACTATATTCATTGTTATTATCTTCTGAACTAATTTTCAGGTTAATCAATGATTCTTTCATGCTCTTGTGTGTCTCTTTTAGGGTAGTACTATTACTTTTGTTCTAAAGACTCACTCTCTCTTGTCCCTTTTGTGAAAGTAAATTATATGCATTAAAATTGTATGCCTCACAATGTCAACTTACTTGTGTGTTTCAAATATTGCTTTCCTAATCTCTTATGTTGATAACTGCAACCAAGGAAAATCCCTAAGGATAATGGTAACCAATAATATCTCTGGTTGGGGCTCCTACTAGTCCAAACAATGTGAGGTGTAATTGGGACTTCATACCAGGGAGATCCCCTTGGTTGATGGATTTCTAGGACCACCAATAGTTGGCACTAGAAGGATGATTGTATGACAAGTTGAGCACGTTGAGTCTATTTTTAATCTGACATCTTGAATGGATAATTCCCAAATCATGCTCCCAAGGTGTTTTTCTAATAAATCCAATCTTCAAATTTTTATGCTTGAGGAAATAATTTATGAATTTTCACATTTAGAGTTTGTTGTGAGTGTGAAATATCCATATACAAGCATGCATCTTTATTTCTCAAGTTTTGTGAATCTCATGAAATAATTTGTGAAGATGTTTCTTGTAAATTGTTCACCCTCACTCCTGAAGGTCAAGCTAAACTATGGCGTCATACCTTACCACCTGCTTCTATTCATTCATTTGAAAAACACTTCAAGGAGATTCATTAATTCTTTTGGCAAGTATGATTATCGAGATGTTTATAAAAAAATTAATCAACTTATAATGAAGTATAATGAACCAATAAAGGATTTTGGTAATAGATTTATTCACCTGTGTTATGAGTTTCCTGAAGAATATATGGATTGGGATTTCTTCAAGGAAAAGTTTAAACTCTTGGTCAAAATCTCCTTGAAGCAATTTGAACCTAAGTCGTTGGTTGGTAGTGTTCTCTTGACATTTATTAACATTGAGACACCTCCAAACTCCAAGGAGGAACCTACTATTCCTTTTGTCCCTTGTCCTCATCTCTTTTCATTGCCTAACAAAGTTCTCTTTGGTGATATTATTGAAGTTTAGACATATGAAAGTCAGATTGTTGATCCATTCATCTCATCCTTATTTTATCTCTTTGTACGAGAAAATTTTCAATGTCCTAATGAATCCATGGAACCTAAGGTGAATATTGATTCCTTGATTCGTAAAGATCACCAAAATATTGAATTTAACATCATTAAAAGTGTTGTTTCTTCAAGGGAAAATTTCATCCTCTATCATCTAAATGTCATGACCCTTTGTACCTTGATCTTTTTGATAAATCTACTCCACAAGCTAGTTCTTCTAACACTTCTAATTTTTAGTTTACTGGTCCAAATTGTGATTGCGTACAAGATGGCCACATTCCACAAGTAGATGAGCATAAAGGAAAATATATTTTTTATCTTTCTTCTCTCTTTAAAAATCCTCCATGCCAAGATGATGTTCCTTCATTCTTGGTCTATTTATAATTTAGGGATCTTGGAAGGAAACTAAATGAAATCAAGATGTTTAATCAATCTAAAGCCTTGGGAAACCATCACCTAGATAATAATGGTGTCACTAAAATACATGGTGATGAGTGCCCAAGTATATTGGATGATCTCTTTCTTTCACAAGAAGACTTGGATTTCTAAAGTATTGAAACAAAATCTGATCTAATCACAGAATATTTTCTCACAGGAATTTCTTCCTCAGCCCACAAACCCATATGTGGATATGTGTGTAGTGAATCAATTGATATATAATGTTCTTCTAATATACATTATGTATTAAATTTAAAATCCACAGAAGGTGATAATGTTTCCCATGATGAAGAAGATGATGCAAAGGTTTTTGAACATCTCTCTTACAATTTGGGTAATCTATTTAGTGATGTTGGGACATCTGATGAGACCAATTCCAGCATCTCTCATCTTGTTCATAATGTTCCTTATGAAATAATTGATGATAGTTGTATTCACGCAAATTTCGGTTTGACTATGACTTCTAAATTGAATAATTCAAGATTTGAGAGTTTGGGGACTTGTTAGGAAGTCGAGGCACTTCAACTTTGGTTGATGATTATGTTAGGATCTTGCAATCCTAATGAGGTCTCCGAAGTAGGTCAGACTAGAACTCTCTCGCATAATTATTTTTCTCACTGACTCATTTGATATAATCTTATTCTTAAATTATTTCTATCATTTTCAAGTCAACCTTATTAATCCTCAAGATAGAGCTAAATATTCTCATTTGGATTATTCTTCTTTATGCAAATCCCTAGTAGCAAATTTATGATTAGAGTATATACCATTCATAGATGAACAGAGCTTTGAAATCTACCATCTTGATCATCAAGATAGAGATCATAATTTCCTAAAATACTCCTTCCTATCAAATTATTCCGTGAATAATCAACTCCTTATCCCTCTTGTTTGTGTTTTGGAGCTGATCGTTTTTCTGGCACAATCAATCTTTCTGAGTGTCACTCATTGTTTGAATCATTCAACACATGATTCCAATATTTGTTCAATCTAGTATCCTGAATGGTTTATTGAATTTATGATACCAAAAACTATTTTAAATTCCCTAAGCTATCATATTACAAGTTTAATGTGTAATTCAATGCAAAGGAAACCAATGAAGAATTGAGAATCTTAAATGAAAATTCAGCAATCTAACCATAACACCAGTTCTAACAACTATCACCCGGTTAATCATTTCTCCACTAGTATATCTGATGATAGATGTTTTCCATCGTTTGATCTTGTTGAACACATTGGTCTCTATGATTTATCATTTCAGTGCTTAGAAACTTATCAGGTAGTTGAGGCACTTCAACCTTTGCTGATGGTTATGCCAGGTCCTCACTATCTTGAAAAGGTTTTTGAATGACGTCGGTTATCTTTCCTTTGCAATATTCTCCTCTTGATTCCAGTATATTAATTATAAGTTCATTTTCTCAAGGGTCTTAGGGTTTTCAAAAGGATTGTTTCAATTTCCATGATCGAACCTATGATTGGCTGGAAACATCTTACTGAGCAAGCTTTGTTATAAATAAAAAGTTTCAACCTTTCTTGATGTTTTCTAACGATGAAAACACAAAGAAAGCTACATTCATAAGAATTTTTCAATGTTTGTATGATTGTTGTTCTAATAAGAAAGGTAAAGATATAGATCGGTTAAAGTTAGCTATTATGGCACATATTTATACTAATAGGAAGGACCTTCAATTTCTTGTGCAAGGTATTCAAGTTGTCATCTTTATTTCTGCACATTTTTTATATTATTCTTAATTTCTCGTATCTTTGTACTTACACGTTGGGAACAACTTCAGTGACTACATTGAAATTTCACTTCACTTAGTCTTGACCTTGTAGCCAGTTAGATTAGGAGGAGGTATGGTTTCATTTTAGTTATCTTTTACATTACATTCACCTTGCATTTTGCTTCACATCTATTTTTTGCATTTTCTTTGTCTCTGGCTTCCCATCTTGCTTACCGCATTTCTTTTAGTTTTGCAGTTGTCTTGTTCTCTTGTTTTTCTTTTCTTGTTGTGTAGTGTATTTCTTTTCACATATTTTTCAATAAGATAATGCATGAAAATTTCTCTTATCTAGCTCAAGAAAAAAATGTGGCAAAGTTTTGAAAGGGAAATTGCGATGACGAGCAACTCTTAGCCAATTTGTCTTCCTCTTCTCTGTTTGGACCTAGAAATATTTTAAAGTCAATGATGTTTGAATGGAAAATATGATTTATTCAAACATAAAGCTATAAGTAGAACCATGATTCACATATATATTTTAGGATCTTCATTCCTTGACTCAGAATGATAATTGAATGGTGTTTTGCTTGTTGATCCAATCAAGTAGAGAAGGGAAAGGAGAAAACTAAGAGTGAGTATATTAATTTCAAGGGTATATTACAGTCTCTGAAGGAATAAACTCTCTTTCTCTCAATAAGTTGGGATCCCTCTTCCACCTTGGCAATATAAACAACGATACAATGCCAATAAGAATACTGAAAATAAAATAAAGGGTGAAAGAAGAGAAAGGCTTCCTGTGTAGAGAGGTGAAGTAAGAAACCTCACTGGGGTATTGACAGGATCGCTTGCAGTGAAACAATGCTTGTGTTCCTATAGTAACTTTTTTGGCATACTCAACAAGAATGTTGGTAGCGGAGCAACAATAGAGATGAAATTAAAACATTGATCACATTAAACTCGCGAATATATACTATCCTTCTCCCAAATCGAAACAATTGAGACATGGTAATATTTTTAAATATGTTTAGCCTAGAAAAGTGATAGTACAGACTATACTTATAACCAAGATAAATGGGATGTTGAGCTAGTGCACATGGAAATTCAATACTTCTTGAAGGACTAGGTCTTTGTGCTCAAATTTATACTTAAACAGAGAAGTTGGAGTTCTTCCAGTGTGTCGCGAGGTGTTATCGCTATGGCAAACACCCTCCCCTACTTATGATATAATGGTTTGTCACCTCATGTTTTCCATTATGGCTTTATGTTCAGTTGATTTTTTTCTAAGTGATCATGTCTTCTTTTGAGAATCTAAGTGTCAAAGCCACTTGCTTACACATGCTTAGCCTTTTGTTGCATTCTCAAGCACACCCTCTTCTAGAAAGTTTAGTAGTCAATGATTATGCTAGAAGACAAGCATTTTACAATCCTTAGAATTAGTGCTTGCATAGTCCCTAGATATAATGACTAGGCAGTGCCTAGTGATAATAAATTCACAATTCTTGATAATAAGCACTATGTAATCCTTTCTGATAGTGATTCCGTAGTTCATAATTACAGCAACTACACAATTCTTGTTGACAATCAGTGCACAGTATTAGTTGACAATGAGCATGCAATCTTGTGAGTTAGTTATTCTCTCACTCTTAGTTGCAAATGTATTATCATTCTAGTTAGTTTCCTTAAATTTTGTTTTTTCTTTCATAAGTGTCACTTTTACTTTCACAACTTTCATTTTTTCTTTCTTTCGCTTTCATAAAAATCACTTTAGCATATCTTTATTTCAATTTACTATTCTTTTTCAAGTGTCACTTTCACTTTTTGTTATTCTCACAAATGTCAATTTTAACTGATTTTAATGCTACATGTGTCACACTTTATTGCATCACTAGAGGCAGCTCTAACGCACTCTTCTATATTATCTAATATTATATGTCATAAGAATATGCAATAGACACTTTCCCACAACTTATCACACTTTCTGGTTGTAGTCGACACTTGTGTCATAACTTGTATTCTAAGTGTTGAAAACCTACATTTCAATTGTCGCACCTAGAAATAAGTGTCACTTTGTTATCATTTTAAGGTATACATGGTGGTTTTTGGGACTGATCACTCCCTTAGATTGCATTGATGTTATCCAAGTGTGAGATCTTTGTTTCAGAATTTGTTTGCATGTTTTTTCTTTCTTGTCTCATTGATCCCACAGTTAGTCATTTTCTGAGCTTTCACTCTTTATGCAACTTTCCAACTGTCCTCCCTCCTAGAACTGTGCATTATGTAGTATTAAGGCATAGTGAAGCACCCTTGCTTCTTGTAACTGCACACTACAAAGACTATGCATTTTGTAATCATAATGCTCAGTGTCTACCTCCCATTCTTATAAACTACACAATTATCTCTCCCAACTAGTCTTCCACTATGCACTATGCAGTCTCAATCAATAATCAAGTCTCACTACTTCCCTATCCTATGAAAATAAAAAATCCTTTGGCTTATTTTTCCTTGAACTTTTCATTTCACACTCATAGTTAGCAAACCTGCCTCACTATGTCATTGTCTCCCTCAACTATGTAGTTTCGTCTCCCAGTCCCTTAGTCAATCTGCATTGCATAGTCAACTTCATCAAAACCTATTGGAATTATGCACAATGCAATCCCTGAGCCTCCTCCTCATCCCTACACTCTTTCCCTGGTTCAATTAGTGAATTACATGAAGAAGTTAGACTAGGATATTTTTAGACTGATTTTCTCTTGTCATGAGTGAATTTCATTTGTAGATACTATATATTGACATGAGAATATGATGCTCAAAGTGGATGTTAAGAATATCGTGCAAGAACACACGTATGAAGTTGAAAAGACATAGAAACTATCAAGAAAGAAAATGAAGGAACATTGTATCACGATGAAAAATTGGAGATCAAAATCACAAGGAAGACTCCATATCATGCAAGCTTTGGGAGGATGAATATGAAACACATGCAATAATTATCATGAAGATATAAGGGAGGTCACTAAAGAGAGTATACAATAAAGCACTCATGAAGAAGAAACAAAATGAGGAACCATCATGGAATCTTCAACAAAGACAAAGACATGAAAACTCATGCTAACTCAAAAGGTTTTGAAACTCATATAAACCCTTTAGAGGGTTAATGTAAAGAACATGCAAAGATACATCATGAAGAAGATACAAAGAAGTCATCTAGGAGAAAGGTTTTTTACAGACACATCTCGATGAAGTTCCATGTCATCAATGCCAAGTCGTGGCTTGCCCAAGTTCCATAAAAACGTAATATGTGTTAATGTATCTTACCACATTTTTTGTGAAATGTAATTATTGTATTGTCAAAATGAGAAAATGTAAAATGTGTGGAAGATGAAGAGTCCCACATGGAATTTGAAAAGTCTCTTAAATTTTCTATAGTCATTAGAAGTTCAAAGGTCATATAGAAATTCGAAAAGTCATAGTAGAAGCTGAAGAGTCTTAAGGGAGATCAAGAGTCACATAGGAGGTCAAGGATCACCTCATTTTTTATAAATACACCCTCGTAGCTCAAGAAAAGGGGCTTCCATCGGAATTTTGACTTTGGATTTTTCACCTTGGCTTCTTTAGTTTGGCATAGGAGAGAAGATATTTATTTGGAGGAGAAAGTGGCAACTTAATGTTACATTATTGGGGCTAGTGTGGCAACATTGCAATTGTATATATTGGGACCTTCACTCAATATATGAAGCTCATAGAGCCACCTCACATTCATTCATATGTCGTGAATGATTGTAAGACTATTCTTTCATAAGTTTGTGGTGTATGTTTATGTTAACCCATACTGATGAAAATGAACGATTTAATTGGCTTTGGTATGAATCTCATTGAATGTGTGTTGTTACTACTTTAATCATCATTGTTATCTTGTGAACTAATTTCTAGGTTAATCAATGATTCTTTCATTCTCTTGTGTGTCTCTTTTAGGATAGTACTATTACTTTTATTCTAGAGACTCACTCTCTCTTTTCCCTTCCACAAATGTAAATTATATGCATTATAGTTGTATGCCTTACAATGTCATCTTACAAGCTTGTTTAGATTGTTTTCATAATCTCTTATGTTGGTAATTGCAACCAAGGAAAAATCCTAAGGATAATGGCAACTGGCCATATTTTTGGTTGGGGATCCTACTATGAATGGTGTGAGTTCTAATTGGGACTTCATACTGGGGAGACCCCCTTGGTTGACAGATTTTCGACATCATCGAAATATTACCATGGTGGATATCTCTGAAATTATTGACCACAATAATCATCGACCTCAAGAAAGAAAAAGATGTAGCATCCCTTTTAATCCTCCATTGCAGAACAAATAGAAATAAAGAACAAAGAAATGGAGAAAGAAATAAGAACTAAAGGAGATATGCAGTTTAGCTCTATTTGGTAAGAAACCGAATGGCGAATGACATATAGGTCGCAGGTGCTCAGTTCACATGGAAAAATATTGTAAGAGTAGGTTACTTGGTTTCTTAAGAAAATAGAAACAAAAGTAAAATTTTATTCAAAGCAAGATATCAAAAGAAGATGATGCCCCTATCAAGGCTTAGTGCACCAAGGTATGGAAGAAAAGGGAAGATAATCTACTCAAGTGGAGTAGATCCATTGTCCCTTTTCATTGAAAAGAAGAGGATGGGTTCAAGTGAAGCCAAATATTTCAGATGTAAGAAGAAGGAAGGAATATACAGAGAAATGCATATGGATGTTTGACGTAAGTCATGCCAATTTATAGTTACTTATATGACTACATTTATTTCTATGTAATATCTCTATGGGAGAGAAAGTGACCAACATAGTCTGAGGGGTGTACACATCAATATCCCGAGTCACATGAAGATGATAATAATCATTGAAGATGACAAATTAATTGAAGAGTGGTGTGCACTCAAGAAAAATTAAATAATTAGGTATTAGGTAATGTTAAGGTAAATTGTATGGAAAGAAGAGAAAAAGTGCATAATCCTAGGGGGAGCTGCACAATAAGCATTGTCAGCCTAGGTGAGACTTAAAACAATAGGAATTAATTTATTTTGGCTCAATGGTAGAATAGTAATTAAGTATTCTCCTCTCTCAACTAGATCTTCTCCATCACGAAAGAAGGCAGTTGTCTAAATTAGAAAAGGGATAGTTGAACCATAGAGATCAGCATGGATGGAGCTAATAGGTCCACATAAATAACCATAGGGGGAGATTAGTTGTGTGAGGAAAATCTAACCTATTTTCCATTGATGTCAAAGGTGGAGAGTATGAGGAAACATTGGTGTAGCTTTTCAAAAACTAAGGGGGAGAATGAACAAATCAATAAACTACTTGAATAATGTTGCATTAATGAACATCAATGTTTTTTAATGTTTTCATCATTGCAAAAGGGGATATTGTTAGAAAATTGTTTTCATTTATGCCAAAAGTGGTTAGTGATTGTTTAGTCTTTGCTATTTATTGGTGTTATTAGTAATATGCTTTTTCATATCTAAGGTCAAGGATGGAGCATATATTTAGAGGTGTTTTAGCTAAATAAGATCATCTTAGATGCTATTGTGAAGTGCTTAGATGCATATCCCTAAAAATTACCTTTCCAATGGTATATGGAACTATGCAAAACACCTTAAGAATCAAAAGTTATGGAAATTTAAAGTTTGGTAGGGTTCCAAAGGTTAGGGTTCCACTTGGACCTGATAGTGCACCATGTCATCCAGGTGGCATAGGTGACATCATCATGATGTTAGCATTGATATGACCTCAAACAACTAAGTGTATATTTATGTAGTAGACATGGTTCATGGTTCCACAGTGAACAGGGTTCATGGTTCTGCAATGGACAGTGCTCACAGTGTGGCATTGCACAATACTCATGGTTCCGCAGTGGAAAACGTTCCAGAAATTTGGCACTTCAATTTAATTTTAGCATTTAAATTTAGTGCTCACAGAAATTTAGCACTCATGAAATTTGGCAAAAAAATTTGGAAATTTTCAAATTTGACGTTTTCCCAAAATTAAAAGATCACCAATATGCAATCCAAACACCAAAATTGGAATTAAAACAAACTAGTGAAATGTAAAAAATAAAAATCCAAAATTCTATTTCTATAGAGAACATGAAGTTTATAGGAAAATAAATAAAAAAGAAAAAATTCTATTGTTAACAACAAGAGAACACAAAGATTAAAGAAATTGAAACAATAGTATGGACAACTAGAAACTCAAAACAAAAATTAAGAAAAAATGTTAAGCTATAAATTAGTATAGCGTGCATGAAAAAAATGAAGTATTAATCCAACTGAGTTAAACTAAAAAAAATTATTGAAGTTGAAATAAAAATGAGAAATTAGTTCAAGTTAAAGAAAATATAGAGATTAAATTAATTTTTTGAACAAACAACACAAAGAAGCAACGTGAATACAACATTTAAGACAAAAGAAAATTAGAATTAAAATAGATTGAAGAAGTAAAAGTTCTTGTAACGCCCTCCTCCCACATTTACCCAAGTTAAAAAACTACAAGGGTAAATATGTGACGAAGAGTTACTATGATATGATTCAACATCATCGAACACATTAAAGAAGTGGAATCTACAAACCAAAACCCTTAATGACTTCCCTATTAGGTGTTATAGGACTCTAAGGGCTAAACCACCCTTTTAGGGGCCCAAATCCTAAATTAAACCTCTTTTTTCATTACCCTGATCTCCCATACACTGGCATAACACTGCATGATTTCAACTGAAACCCTCCAGTCGCACACATGATGCCTACAAGGGAGCGACTGCATGCTTTTTCACCTAGTTATGTGCATACAGACATGGGATTCAAACCACATTTTTAGGCAAGGATCTAAACCTCTGCAAAAAAATTTAATGACACTTTGCAAAACCATGAATGGCATAATGACAAAGCCTTCCATAAAAATCTTAGACAATAACTTGACCTAAAAAATTCAACCCATGATAGACATTTCATAAAAAAATATCATGAATATGAAATCTACAGGTCTTAAATACAAATATGAACATAGGGATCTGATACTTATCTGAAAATCACCAAGAAGGTCTAGTACCCTCTCATAATAGTTGCAATAACATGTATTAGGTCATACATTCATCATTCATCCATTCATTAATCAAAACATGGTAAGAGCCATGACTAATATCTATCATAAAATCATTCTTATAACCAACATATAACCATCACAGTAACAATAATAGAACAACCATTAAAGTCTCATAATAACAAGTACATGTACACATAAATCAAAAGAAGAAAAGAGCTCTTATTAACATATGCAAAAGCCAACCAAGTCAAAGACTTCCATGTACCACACAACCATAGATTTGGCTGAACCAAATCTTTCTTTTAGCCAATCACCCTGATTCCATATTCCAAGAGTGAATGTGGGACTCACAACAAAACCAATCTGGTTTCCTCAAGATTTACCGCAATCCCCACCGAATCACTAGGCCCTAAACAAGCATGGATGCCTCCATATTTCTCCACCTAAACCATGAGGAAATTTTCCATCTCGATCTCCTGGATTTACCGTGTACCCCGCCATTATCGGTCAAGGGATTCCTAGGCCTATGAGGTCTCCACAATTTGATATTTAACGTGTATCCCACCATACTAGTTAAGGATTCCTAAGCTCAATCAAGGGTATTCACCTCTGATCTGTACCATGTATCCCTCCATTCAACTATCAAGGATTCCTAGTCTCAATCGAGGTGTTCACAACTAGGCTTTACCATGTATCCCATCCCAGTATTCCAAACCCACCACACCATGGCTATCTAGAAATGACAAGGTAAGACTAAAGAACATTTTCACCTGTATAAAAACCCATGTCAATGAAAGCAAGAGAAGAAAGAACAAACATCCATGTACCATGCCTACCACATCTATCAAGGAAATGAAACACGAAAATCTATACCTGCAAATAATCTCGTTGTAGCCATTTGATCCTACGCTTCCTTACTTGATATTTTCTTCCCTTTTCCTTCTTTGTTCTTCCTTTTATTTCCTTGATCCAATTCTAAAGTGCTCCAATAATGCTTTAAGTGTCCAAGAGTGAGAGTGAGAGAGTAGAGAGAGAGAGAGAGCTCCAAAATTTAACTAACAAAAGGTTAACAACTAATTCTTAGAAGCCTTTTTATTAATGAGACCTCTATTTTCTTCAATTTTCCATTATTTACCTTCATTTTCCTCCTCACATGCAACCTATAACCTTTCACTTTCCCTTTCTCCTAATTTTTATTATTTTCATAAATAAAATGTCAATTAATGCCTTATTCCTTTCCAAAGCCTTTACCTTTGCCAATTTTCTTTAGCCATAATAACTGAAATGAACACCCACAAGGATGTTTTGCCAAACATTCAGCTTGGAATACGTGTCCCATGACCTTGGTATTACATTTTTTTTACATGAATTTTTTACCAAGTTTGTTACAGAACTCTCCCCCTCTTGGGAACATCTTCCTTGGTGTTCAATGTCACCTATAAACCAACAAATCACTAAAAATAAAGCATACTTCCCATGTATCCTTATAACGCGTATCATTACAATATTTAAAATGACCACTAGTAAAGCATGAAAATATATCATTCACTGGAGTTTTATAACACATATATTTATGGTATTTACAATAACAACCACATATACTTATGCACATTTGTTTCAACCAACAAATAATCATGTCGTTCATGGAGATTTGTAAATCCAACTCAATAGAATATTTACAATAATATACACATATACATGTTTTCTCAACCAAAAAATTAAAGGATATGATACCCACATCAATAGCAAAGGAATCCAAGGGCTCACACCTCCACCCTTAAGGTAATAATATGATTCACCTCCTTCTCATGAAGTTAAAATCCACTGCCAAAGTCAAAGCTACATCCAATGTCTAGCGCTACAATATTGCGCCACTTGTCCTCTCAGTGAATAGTTACCAGCTCATTTGTCCATGGCACACTCCAATGTGCATCTAATTCCATCTAGCAATGCTAATGACTAAAATAGATCCATTCCTAGCCTTCCCTTCTCTGCTACATATTCCCTTGGGCAATCACATCACCCCTTCCATGCATTCATTCACCTTCTAAGTTCCTGACATCCCCGTTCCAGGAAATCCATCCCTTGGAAAGCTTTCCTTGCATGGGAAATGGACACTAATGGGTACTAGTGTCCCAAAATTACCCTACTCCTGAATGCTTTACCAACATACTATTTCCTATTCCAATTCCTTTTGTTGCTGCCAATTCCTTAACAACCAATTTCAACCACCAAAATTAGGCATTTTTCCTTGCTTTCCTGTACCAAGCACATAAATTACATTAGACTCTAAATGAATTGAAATAAATCCAAATCATATCTCATTGGTAGCCCATCAACAAGGCATATTCCTGCCTCAAAACCACCATACTGGTCATAGCATTCTCATGGAAATCAATGGACACTATTGGGTACTAGTCTCCCATAATGACCCTTCTCCTGAATGCTTTACCAACCTATTGTTTCCTATTCTGATTCCTTTTGTTGCTACCAATTCCTTGACAACCAATTTCAACCACCCAAATCATGCATTTTCCCATGCTTTCCTATATGAATCACTTAATTTCCATTAGACTCAAAATGAATTGAAATAAATCCAAATCATACCTCATTGATAGCTAGTCAACAAGGTACACTTTCAATTTTGTTTACTTCCTATCACAATAAGAAAAACTAACTCTTTAATTAAATTATTATGTATAAGCATATCAAATCTATTTAGCTCGAAACAGAACCATCATAGATAAAAATCATGAGTCACGTTCAGTCATCAAAAACCATAATATATAATCATATATCACATGTAACCATCATAAATCAAAATCATAGATCACATTAATAATAAAATTGTTGATCTAATGATGATCTGAGGTTGCCATTGATGTCAACCCAAGTAAAACCAAGGATGAACCTGAATTCCATGGCACATTAGGCATCATCATTCATGGTTTCATGTCTCATAACCATTATAGGAATACTCTACTCAAAAATATCTTTCTATCGGTATATAGCTCTCCTCATAATTCCTCACAGTTTGTAAGTTATTCAAGATTGAAGTTAGTAGCCCTAATTAGTGGGCTAAAACCCCATGGGGTTGTGGCATGACATTTATCATTGATTTTTTTCATTGAATACTCAATAATTAATAAATTTTTAAGCTCCTAAAATCCCTCCAACATTCTCTATAGAAGCCCCTCTCAACTCTATAAAAAGAAATACCATATATCCTCCACAAGTAGCAATCAATCGTGGAATTTTCGTTATAACTTTGTTTATATGAGGTCTTAGATGCTTAGATTAACACCCATTTGAGATGAATCTTGATGAATGGCATGACCAAATTTCAAATCTTGCTTCACTATATGTTTGGATATATGATCTGTGGAAGTTAGGGTTTTTGTAAGCTCCTGAATTTATCGCAAAGAGGTGACCTTGGGAAATGCATCATATCTCTCTCTCTAAGAAGAAGATTGGAATTCTGTAAAAAGTGATGGATAGTGCAAAAACTATAGTTTTCTGTGGATCAATTTCAGAGCCGAAGGACGTAATAATAACACGTGCCACACTGTACAAGTTCGCTCTACTGAACTAGTCCATAATTAGGTCATTGTGAGAGATTGTGTATACCTTTGTCTTGAAGAATCCAAATTGGGTCAGACCTGTAGCATTGGAAAGAAGACTTAGAGGGCTCCTACAGTATTGAATATCACCTATTTTGGATCTTAAATCACATAGATACATCAGATTCAATATCGTGCTCCTAGAAGGCAAGAAAAAAACTAGATCAAGTGTTGTCAAGGGGTGCAAAGGACCATAATTTCAAGGGTAGCAATGAGAAAGGTTCAGAAAAATGGCACAGCAGAGGTAAGCTTTAGGTAAGTATCTTCTATATATGCATGTTCATCTCTTAATTTCATTAGTTTCTTTGTATTCTAATTTGTTGTTTTTGTTTAGCACCGACATATGCTCCGCAGGATGAGGTAATTTTTGCTATTATCATGTCATGGCTATTTCCTTGAAGACTTTTTGCAGGTATTATATATTCATCAAGAGAAGACTCAATGCATAATATAATTTTCTGAAGAGTGAGAAAGGGTAGCATGACAAGAGAAACAATCAAGGTGTAGAACAACAGTAAGAAGTTCACCACATGAAGTCTTCAAGTGGGTAGCACTGCATACAGTCATTTTAAAAGTATCATTGTATAGAATCATTGTAAAAGCATCATTGTAAAAGTTGTACAAGTGTCTATCTATTGAATAAGAAGAGTCAGGAGATCTAGGATCATCATTAGGTGGTTTTATTATAGTTGGGGTTATGGTCTAGTGTGTCTTCTTCTTCTACATGATTCTATATCATTGTAAAGTGGACCATTTTCCCTGGTACGGGAGTCCATTCTTCTTTTATTCTTCTCTAAGGTGGTAGGGTGGTGCTAGGCTAGTGCATGAAGTCACCAATAGGATCAAGCCCATGAAAAATTTAGGGTGGTAGGGTGGTGCTAAGTTGTATTGTAACTCATTAGGTATTGGGGCATCCGTTCAGTTGACTACTGGAGAATCTCAGGCTTTGGAGTGTCCATCCAGTGGGAGCTACAAAAGAGTAATTTTCTAGATTCTAGGAAGTTGGAGCTTTATTTTCAATTGGAGTTGAAGATTAAAGAATTATTAGAAAAGCATTCAGGTGGTTTTTGTCCCAAAAGGGGTTTCCACCTTAAAAACTATGTGCATTTGTGTTCCTCTTGTTTACTGCTATGATTGTACAAACACTGATAATAATTGAAGATTAACTAATGCTCTGAAAGATTAATAATAATACTAATTGAAAGGAATATTAATTCACCCCCCCTAGTATTTCCAAAAATTGGTGTCATAGTTTGGTTCCTTCAATAGAAGTTTAACAACTGGAAGGATATCATGGAGCATACCAAGAATGGTGTACCTTTGTTCAATGAAAATAACTATGCAATCTGGAAAGGAGGAATGGAGGTATATCTCTTGGTGCAAGGTTACGAAATGTGGGACACTGTTCAAAATGGCTTTACACCAACCATGGATGAACAAGGTAAGAAGAATTTGGTAAATTATGCAAAAGAAAAGAATATTATTACCAATGGACTTATTGAATCTACTTATCATAAGGTGTTGGGTTGTAAAACTCCCAAAAATGTATGGGAGAAGATTGAGAATATAGATGCAGGTGACTCAAATGTCAAAGAAACAAAGCTTCAAATCTACAAAGAAAAATTTGAGCAACTTAGAATGAAAGAAGATGACAACATTGCTACATACTTCCAACACGTTGATGAAATAACAAACACTCTGGATGGATTGGGAGAGCCTGTTGACGAGAACACTATTATACAAAATATTATTAGACATAGAAAATTTTAGGGGCGAATGTTCGCCCTTTGGCAAAATTAAGGGGTTTTAAATTTTTAGTGGGCGAATATTTTGTATCATACTACATTTTTACAAATCACCTCAAATAGCCCACCTTATTTTAAGGGAGAGGGTAAAAAAGGTAAATTTAGCCCTTGAAATTAGGAGTTACAACCATCCATTCGCCCATTTTCAAGAATAGGTTTTATTTAAGTGAATCCTATGGGCCAAATACCATATTTATAAAAGAGGTATGGTAAATTAATAAAAATATAAATAAATGAGAATTATGGTAAATAAATAAAACAATTTTTATATTTACTCCATAAGTCACCTTATATATATGCAAGGGCAAATAAAAATATAAGTAAAGTGGAGATATGGTAAATAAATAAAACTTTTTTTATACTTACTCAAAAGGTATGGTAAATAAATAAAAATATAAATAAACTAGACATAT
>APFE030545639.1:89971-100424 GCA_000404065.3 Pinus taeda | reverse complement strand
TTTGGGCATGGAAATTAAAAGAGATTGGGCAAAGAGGAAGCTCTGGTTAAACCAGAGGAAAAATGTCGAGACAATACTGCAGAGGTTTAATATGCAGGATAGTAAACCGGTGAAGGTTCCTATTCCTGTAGGTGTGAGGTTATCTGTTCAACAACGTCCCAAGACATAAGAAGAGGAAAAGGATATGTCCCATGTTCCATATGCAAGTGCAGTCGGTAGCCTGATGTATGCAATGGTCTATACTAGACCAGAAATTGCACATGTAGTGGAAGTATTGAGTAGGTTTATGTCAAAACTAGGGAAGGAACACTGGACAGCAGTGAAGTGGGTTTTCAGGTATTTCCGTGGCACTAGTGATTATGTTTTGTGCTACCAAGGAAGACTAGTATTGGATAAAGTCTTGGATATTCGTGGCTTTGTTGACACAGATGGGGCTGGAGATCTAGATCAGAGATGATCTACAAGTGGTTATGTTTTTAACCTATTTGGAGGTGCAGTCAGTTGGATGAGTGAGAAACAATCTATAGTGGAACTATCAACTACAAAGTCAGAATACATGGCAGCCACTCATGCAGAAAGGAAGAGTTTGGTTACAGAGATTGTGTTCAAATATGGGGTTAGTACAGGGAGCTATAAGGATAGACTGTGACAGCTAAAGTGCAATTTTCTTGGCAAAGAACCCTACATATCATTCAAAGACAAAGAATATTGATGTTCACTATCACTTTGTGAGGGATATGATAGAAGACACAAAAGGTGTTGCTAGTAAAGGTGGATACTTTGAAGAATATAATAGATGAATTGACAAAATTTGTGAGCTCTGAGAAGTTCTCTTGGTGCAGAGAGATAATGGGCATTTCAGGGCTAGAAAAATGACTAAGCTTTCTTGTGGCCTCATATGGAAAGAAAACAACAAGTGGGAGAATGTTGGGTTGTGTTATATTCTTTCCACGACTAGCCCACATAGTTAACTAGGGGGTTAGAGGGGGGGGGTGGATCCCCCCCTTCGTTGCATCGATTGTGGGGGGGGCAGGTCACAGGCGGCTTAAGGCATACATGTAACCCCACTTTATAGGGTCCGGGGCAGCACCCCAGAAAATTTTGGTTTTGGAACCTATGTTAGGTTGAGCAGACCCACCTATGGTTTTTTGCATGATTTTCGAACATGTTTTTTGGACGCGATGGTTTTTCGTCCATGGTTTTGGACACAATGGTTTTTTGGTCCATGGTATTGGATGCTTTGGCATGTATAAATAGGTATTATAACATTGAAAAGAATGTAATTAAAAATCAAGCTGGTAGTTCTGGTTTTGGGATCCAGGGGAAAATTTCTGTGTATATGTGTTTTATGTGTTATGATCTCACATTGTTTATTTTATGTGTTTTAGAATTCATATGCAGGTAATTTTTTTACGGGGTTAAAACCTACAATAATGGATTCAAAAGAACAATCCATAAAATCAAATCATTGGTGACATAAATGAAGGAATTGGAACAAGAAAAGGTCGATAGCTTCGTTCATCACAACAAGCTCACATTGTTTTTCTAGCAACCTTTGAGCCTAGTAATGTTGAGGAAGCCAACTAGAATGAACATTGGGTAGCAGCTATGGATGAAGAATTGGATCAAATCAAGAAGAATAACACCTGGGAATTAGTTCCACGACCAAAAGATAAAAATGTCATTAGGACTAAATGGGTGTTCAGGAACAAATTGAATGAAGATGGACAAGTTACCAGAAACAAAACAAGATTGGTTTGCAAAGGCTATGCACAAGTGGAAGGAATTTATTTTGACGAAACATTTGCACCAGTTTCTAAAATGGAAGCCACCCGTATGTTTATGGCCTATGCATGTTTAAGAAAAATAAAAGACTACCAAATGGATGTTAAGACAACATTTCTGAATGGCGAATTAGAAGAAGTTTACATTGAACAACCTGAAGGTTTTCTACTATCAGCAAAAAGAAAAGACTATGTTGTAGGTTAAAGAAGGTTATGTATGGTCTCAAGTAGGCTCCCAAATCATGGTATGCTCGTCTAGATGGAAATCTACGTCAACAAGGGTTCAAGAAAGGTACCACTGATAGCAATCTTTACATACAACTAGATAAAGATAATTTAACAATCGTTGAGGTATATGTGGATGATATAATCTTTTGTAGAAATGATGATCGACTAAGTAAGAAATTTGATACAAAGATGCAAAGTAAGTTCAAGATTTCTTTACTTGGTGAGTTGACAAACTTCTTAGGGCTTCAAATATCAGCAAGAGAAAGGAATATTTATATGTCAATCCAAATACATCAAGGAAATGCCCAAGAAATTCAAAATGGAAGATTGCCAACCCATCCTTACTCCAATGGTAACATGTTGGAAATTGAGCATGAACAACTCATCTAAGGATGTGGATCAGAGGTTGTACAGATCTATGATTGGCAGTCTTCTATATGTAACAACTTCTCGACCAGATTTTATGCATGAAGTTGGACAAGTAGCAAGATTCTAGGTAGCACCAAAAGAATCACATATTATTGCCATTAAATAATTCTTCGATATCTAAAGGGAACAATAAAATATGGCTTGTGGTATCCCAAGGGCAAAAATCTCATTATTCAAGCCTTCACAGATGCAGATTGGGAAGGAAGCATTGATGATCGTAAGAGTACCAGTGGAGCAACATTCTATCTAGGTGGTTGTCTCATATCATGGTTGAGAAAAAGAAAACCTAAATCTCGTGATCTACAATGAAACCATAATACATTGCAGTAGAAGCTTGTTGTACTCAAGTCCTTTGGATGAAACAAATTTGCAAGATCTTCAAGTACAATTCAGTGAGCTCATTCCCATTTTCTGTGATAACACCAGTGCCATCTGCATCTCCAAGAATCCTGTCATGCATTAAAAAATAAAACACATTCCGATAAAATATCATTTTTTAGAGAACAAGTCGCTAAAAATAATATCAAACTTGAATATGTTGGTAAAAAATAACAAATTGTTGATATCTTCACTAAACCTTTACCTCATGAAGCATTTGAATATATTCTCTAGAATATTGGGATTCTCCCAAGTTCTCATTAGATTTCTCTTATTCAAAAAATAAAGGGGGAGTGGAAGTGTGTACAGGTCCGTAGGATGGTTGTATTTCAATGGGAGTTACCCTTTGCCATTGATGTCAAAGGGGTAGAGAAGGCAGTACAAAGAGGTGCCTTGATCGCAGGCGGACTACTTGTGTTGCCATCAATGACAAAGGGGGATATTGTTGATCTAAATATGATTTGAGGTTGTCATTGATGTCAACCCAAAAAAAACCAAGGATGACCCTGAAATTCTATGGAATATTGGGCATCATCATTCATGGTTTCTCATATCATAACCATTATAGGAATACTCTACTCAAAATATCTTTCTATTGGTATATAACTCTCCTCGTAATTCCTCACAGTTTGTATATTATTCAAGATTGAAGTTAGTAACCCCAATTAGTGGGCTAAAACCCCATGGGGTTGTGGCATGGTTGATGTTTTCATGGAATAGTCAATAATTAATAACTTTTTAAGCTCCTAAAACCCCCCAACATTCTCTATAAAAGCCCCTTTCAACTCTATAAAATGAAATCTCATATATCCTCCAAAAGTAGTGATCATGGAATTTTTTCTATAAACTAATTTCTATGAAGTATTAGATGTTGAAACTAAAACCAATTTGAGAAACAAAACATGATGAAAGTCGTGACCGAATTTCAGATCTTGGTTCGCTACAATTTCGTAGATATTATTTGTGGAAGTTAGCATTTGTGTAGGCTCCCAAATTTCATCTCAAAGAGGTGACCTTGGGAAACTCATCATAACTCTCTCTCTGAGAACCGGATTTGAATTCTATAAAGAGTAGTGGATAGTGCACAGATTTTAGTTTTAAGCGTATCCATTTCAGAGTCAAAGGATGAAATAGTGACACGTGGCACGCTGTACAAGTTTTCTCTACTGAACTAGTCCATAATTAGGTCATTGTGAGAGATTAGGCATAGCTTTGCCTTGAAGAATCCAAATCGGGTCAAACCTATGGCATTGGAAAGAAGACTTAGAGGGCTACTACAGAACAAAATATCACATATTGTGGATCTGAAATCAGAGAGATGCATTAGATTCAATATCGTGCTCCTAGAAGGCAAGAAAAAAACTAGATCAAGTGTTATCAAGGGGTGCGAAGGACCAAACTTTCTAGGGAAGAAAAGAGAAAGGTGCAGCAAAATGATGCAGAAAAGGTAAGCTCCAGGTAAGTGTATTTTTTATATACATGTTCATCTCTTAATTTCATTAGGTTCTTTGTATTCTAATTTTTTTATTTTTTTTAGCACTAACATATGCTCTGTAGGATGAGGTAAGTTTTTCTATTATCATGTCATGCGTATTTCCTTGAAGACGTTTTGCAGGTATTATATATTCATCAAGAGAAGGATCAATGCATAATCTATTTTTCTAAAGAGTGAGAAAGGGTGGCATGAAAAGAGAAGCAATCAAGGTGCATAACAACAACAAGAAGTTAACCACATGAAGTTTTCAAGTGGGAAGCACTGCATATAGTCATTGTAAAAGCATCATTGTATAGAGTCATTGTAAAAGAGTCATTGTAAAAGTTGTACAAGTGTCTATCTGCAAAGAGTTGAAGAAGCAGTTTCGGTAGGTCTAGGATCATCATTAGGTGCTTGTTTCATAGTTGGGGTTATGCTCCAATGTGTCTTCTTCTTCTACATCATTCTATATCATTGTAAAGTGGACCATTTTCCCCAGTAGAAGAGTCCATTCTTCTTTTTATTCTTCTATAGGGTGGTAGGGTGGTGCTAGGTTGGTGCATGAAGTCACCAACAGATTCAAGCCTATGAAAACTTCAGGGTGGTAGGGTGGTGCTAGGGTGTATTATAGCTCATTGGATGTTGGGGCATTTGTTCAGTTGACTACTGAAGAATCTCGGTCGTTGGGGAATCCATCCAATGGGATCTAGAAAAGAATGTTTTTTTCGATTGTAGGAAGTTGGAGCCTTATTTTGAATTGGAGTTGAAGATTAAAGAATTATTAGAAAAGTGTTCAGGTGGTTTGTCCCAGAGAGGGTTTCCCCCTAAAAACTTTTGTTCGTTTTGTTTACTGCTATCATTGTACAAACGCTAATAATAATTGAAGATTAACTAATGCTATGAAATATTAATAATAATTATAATTGAAAGGAATACTAATTCACCCTAAAATATTGATCCTAATCCTTTAATTGGTCCTTCACTTCTACCTTTATCATTTGTCCTTTTGGTACACACCGGATTGGTTGGCACACCCAGCAAACACCTAGTGCCTTTCTCTTTTCATCAATCATGCACACATACACAATGTACATAAAAATACATGCATCCACACATAGCGTAAAATACCACATAATGCATACACCTACACCTGATACACATCACAACACATACGCCTACACCCGGTGTACAAAATAACACAATACATACTCTTACATCTGGTGTACAACACAAGGAAAATACGTAAACATAATACAACACAATGAGTACACACGTCACAATACCACGACTACACAATGCACATACAAAGTACCACACATACATAAAACAACATGTAAAACATGGACATAATACCACATGTGCAAAACATAATAGTATGGCAAGCACATAATACCACATGTATAATCGTACCACATATACGACATCTACACAGTACCACTTGTACACAACACTGCATGTAAAACATGTACACAACATCACCTGCACAACGTCTACACAACACCACATGTACACAACACCACATGCACACAACACCCCATGTACAACATGTTCACGACACCACATGTAAAATCATACACAAAACACCACATGTACATATAACCATATTGTTATAGCTCCAAATCTCACTATTATCGTTTGTGATGTTGCACCCATGGCCTAGGGCAACCCCTCCTTCCAGACCTGGTCCAAAATCTAAAAAACAGTGTTTTATTCCCTGTACGCGACATTGCCCTGCGTTAAACACGTGTATACGCGGGTTCATATATACCCAACCCACGTATATGTATTAAAACACTTAAAAAAATATAAAACTTCTTATTTTCGGGTGGAGATCGCGGGTTTTACCTGCTGATCACCTGTTAGTGCCCATGGCCTCAACTATTCCCAACCAATTCCTAACTAAAAAACTACTTTGGAATTGGTATAAAAAGACACCAAAGGGAAGGCCTAAGGGAGGAGAGAAGAGAGAGAAAGGTTATTATACTGAGATTTTCCATGATCAGGTCTGAAGCCTTGTGCCTTCTGCACCTTTCTCCCATTTGTACAGAAACCCTTGTTTCCTTGTGATTTGATGTTCATCCTTAGTTTTGACATCTGGAGTGAGTATTGGAAGAGTTTACTAGAGGCTTGAGGCGTGACGGATCCAGGAAGGAACTGAGCTTTGAGCCGCAGAGGTGCTCAGTGATATTTCTCTTTTTGTACTATTCTATTTGTCTAAAGGGAACACGTCTTGTTTCCGATATGCTTCTTCTTTAGTTAATGATGTTCATGTTTGAATTTCATGTATGAATGGATGTCTAAAAGTTTATAACTAACTCCTTTCTTGTATAACATAAAGATGATTTTTGTATAAATCTTTGTCCATATACTGCTGCATTCTTTGGAATTGTTGGTTTTGTAGGAAAAAGGAGAAAAAGGGACGTGAAGAAGGGTTTGGACCCTTGAGGAACTACCCGAATGTAGGACCTGAGGTACGTCCTTCTCACCTTAGAAATAACTTTTTCTAGCGTAATGGCTATGTGTGTGCATGTTTCTTGATTTAGACAACTTTCAGTCTGCTAGGGTTCTACCCAAAAGCCCTAGGGGATAAAATCCCGCAACAGAACTGGCAACTCCACTGGGGAACAACACTCTTGTTGTTCCTAGTTGGGTGTTTGTCAAGCCTATCAGGGCTCAGTTGCTTGCTGGTTTATTGTTACTGTCTGTTCTGTTCTCTATTTCTGAGTTTTACCAGTTTCTGGACTTTGTTTTTTATTTTTCGTAAAATATTATATATACGCTATTCCATTTAGTTACAGAAGTGTATAAACGCTTGTTGTCTGAAGTAAACCCGCATATACGCAGGTTTCCTCAGAAACAGTCGCGTATACACGCAGTCTGCACTAAGTACAATCGCGTATATCTGGCAACTTTCAGGATTTATAAATCTTTTTGTGTCTCTGAAGTTTGTCTGGTGCTTTCAGTCAGTGTTGAACAATGATTTTTGTCAGTATCAGTTCTCTGTGTTACAGCAAGCATCCTTACTCCGATTTCTCTCTAATTATAAGGAGTTTTGGTCTTGTTTTTTGTTTGCAAGTGTCATCATCTTTTTGATAAAAACACGCAAGATTTCTTAATTGGAGTATTGGCTGCTCCGAGTTATCATAACAGAAAGATTGTTATCAATCTTTGTGTTCAACTTTTCTTTTTGGTGACTTTTTGTTTGCTTAACGAAATCGATTTTTATGACCATCTACTTCTTTGTTCCATCAAAGTTGTCATTTGATACTTTCTTGAAATTGTCTTTTTGATCTTTTTTGGTCTTTGTTACCAAAGCTTTCCTTGCTGCCTTCGATTGTTAAAAAGCCTTTTTAAACACATTTGTTTTTTGTTGAGTTTTCATTCTTTGTTGGGTGTCAACTTGTAAAAAGTGTTTCTTGCTTGTTGTTTTGATCGTAAAGTTTCAGTTTTTGTTGAGAACATTTTCTAAAAGACTTTTTTGTTGCTACTTGGAAGAGAACTTTTTGAAAAGTTTTTGTTTTGCTTTCTTGAATTTGCTTTTCATTTAGTTTCCTTTTGGTGAATGAAAGTGTTTTATGTTATCTTGAGTTTTTCTTTTAGTATTTAGACGAAATGAATTGTAGTATCTCATATTCCATCTAAATATTGTAAGTGGCAAAAGAAAAATTTGATAAACAGGTTACTTTCATTTCTTGCTTTAGAGAAATCTTGAATTCTTGCATCTTCACTATACTTTGCATTAGTTTTCATCGTTAAAGCATTAGCAATTCTTTTGGTTTTTGTGCGTGTGAAGTGTGTTACAAGAAAAGAAAAGAAAAACTTTTTGCTTTCTAAGTGTTTCCTACAACCCATGTAGAGTACTCTTTTCATCGAAAGAAAAATGATTGCATTCATGTAGTTACTTTTTCTTTGTTTTTTGGTTGAGTCATACACACATCATCAAGTTTCACTTCCATCATCCTTTGACTTAAAGAACAGCCCTTAAAATCAAGTGCTAATTAAAATCAACGTCGATGTTGTATCACGTTCAACGGTACTACTGGAAGGCACCCTTGCGAAGCTTGGGGGCTTGCACCGGTGCAGGTTGTTGTTAGGAGGTCAGCGTAACTTCCTCTGTTACCTTCGCTGATAGGGTTGGGCCGTCATTATCCCAGACTATCTTCGGAAGGCCCCTTACTCCACTTTCTTATATTTTGGTGTCCGGTCCTCATCACCCGGAGCAGAAATACTTGGAAGTTGTTTGACTGGCTGACTTGTTTTAGGGACTTTATAGTGAGTGCTCTTTTCTCCTTGTATATAGTTGGCTTTAGGTATTTTTGTCTAGTCACTTTTGGATTTGATATTCTAAGCGACTGACTTACCACTCTACCGATCTTGAAAGGCTATTGGTTGTTCTTTCGGAAGTTGTGGAGTTGCCTCCTCAAGGGAAAAGATCTTGATTGTGTGTTTATCTTCCTTAAAAAGTTATTTATACATTCCTGTAAGGGAAGGGTTTGTGAATCAGTTAGATATGGCCAATATTCCTGTGGAAACCAACCAATGTACCCTTCCAAAAGGGGATCCTTGTGCTTTTCCTTTCTTTGGAAACGTTGGTACTCCCTTGATGGCCACTTTGAATATTCCTGGGTTGAATGTTGGACTACCCATTTGGTTGTGGTCCACTCCGAATATTCCGAATGCTCTTGAAGCCTCTCACTTGAATGCTTTATTTCAAGGGCATCACATGGGTGCTAATTGTTCATCTTCTTTCAAAGAGAAATCTGGGATTCCTTCTTCTCCTCCTGGTAACAAGAAATCTAAAAGGAGGAGAAAGAGGAAGTTAAAGAAGAAGAATAATTCTAGCCCTTCACCTTCAGCCGCTGCTAGTCATGCTGGGGGCACAAGTCTAGTCACTGCAAGTCATACTAGCACTTCATCTTCAACCTCTGCCAGTCATGTTGGAGATGGACCTTCACCCATTGCAAGTCATGCTAGGGGCATGAGTCTAGTCAATGCAAGTCATACTAGAAAAGAGTCACCGACCTCTGCAAGTCATGTTCAAGACTCTCCGCAAACCACTGCTAGTCATGTTGGTAGCATGGAGGTTGATAAGAAACCTGGACGTAGAAGTTTTAAACCTAAGTTCCCTTGTAATATATGCAAGGGAGACCATCTTACTCATTTATGCCCTGGTATTCCAGAGGTTCAAAGGGTATGGTCCAAGTCTGAAATTTCTTCTACTCCTATATCTGATATGGTTTCTCCTCAAATCCATCAACCATTGGTTGATAATGTGGTGGCGCCAGTGCAATCTCTGGCCGATTACACTCCTCTTTTGGGGGGTGAAGCACCTAATAAAATAGTCTGCTTAATTTCTAGTACAGAGTCTTCTAGCATAGGGGGCATTCCGGTTTCTTCGAATGTTCCCCCTTCAAGTTCCAAGAGTGTTTCCTTTGATTGGGATAGTCTTGTCGAGCCTCGTCTTCCTTCTACTGCACCTTTTCAAATAAAGGTCAGAGTTAATTCCACAAATGTCTATCGATGTATGGTGGATGAAGGATCCTTTACAAGTATTATAACCTCTTTGACTTGGAAAGATTTGGGTTCCCCAAAGTTGTTGACAGCTCAGAGTCAGTTGTTAGCCTATGATAGAATACCTCCTATCACTTTAGGTGGGAAGACTGTTTTAATCGATATGATGGTGGTTGATAGCCCTTTAGACTTTAATATGCTACTTGGGCATGATTATGTTTATGCTATGAATGTTGTGGTGTCTTCACTCTTTCGAGTAATGTGCTTTCCTCATAACGGGAATATTTTCACTATTGATCAGCTTGCATATGATAATCACCACCCTAATTCGACTTTACTACAGAATGCCCCTTGGTTTGTTCCAAGTGTTCAAATAGACTCTACCCCGCCACGGGTCAATTATGTGGCATTGAATCCTCAATGTTCAATCGCTTCAGAGAAGGATCCTTTGAATTATTATTCTCCTTCTTGGGACTTAGTCCCGGCAGTTGACCAAGAGATTCTTTCTATAGGGACATGGGACCCTTTAATTCCCTCTTTTGATCCTTATAGTTCTCATGATTTCTTAGAACTTGTTTTTCCTTCACAGGAGGAACTCTTTGAAGCCATGAGTTATGACTACCAAAGGAGTCCTTGGCCTGAGCCCTGC
>APFE030545639.1:70604-86776 GCA_000404065.3 Pinus taeda | reverse complement strand
CTTAGAAATAGCTTTTTCTAGCATAATGGCTGTGTGTGTGCATGTTTCTTGATTTAGACAACTTTCAGTCTGCTAGGGTTCTACCCAAAAGCCCTAGGGGATAAAATCCCGCAACACATATGTACAACATGCACACCACGCCATATGTACACAAGACCACATATGTAGCATGAAAAAATCACCATATGTACACAACACTACATATCCAACTGATCTGAAATCACTCGTGAACGATCTCAGTTAATTAATGAATGTATGACAGACTCAAGTGCTCAGGTGTTCCTATGTTATCTTATGCAACGGATCGATAAGATTGTGAAATACACAAACACTGAAATAGTAAGAGAAAACAGTAAGCAAACGCATAAACAAAAAAAATTTAATAAGGAGTTCACCCAATCCTCCTCGGCTACGTCTCCTAGTCCAACCTTCAGTGGTGGCCTTTCTATTGTGCCTTAGAAAGCAGAGTGTTACAACAGTGAGCTCAAATTTAGTCTCACTTAACAGATAATGATCATTAGGACTGTACTTGGATTCCCAAAGTCTCTAGAGTACACAGACTCCCCTTTTTTAATCTTGATCGTAACTGGTCTTAGTGGTATGAGTCCAATTTCGTACTCAATACCTGATAGGTATACATAGAGGAGTTGCTTCAACCTCTCAAGCCCTCTCTGGAGTTCACAGACTCTCAGACTCTCTTTGTTTCCGTCTGCTTGATGCTGCCTTTGCTCTGCAGGTCAGCTCAGCTTCTCTATTCTCTACAATTTTTGCTTTTCCCTCCCTTTGCTCTCTTTTCCTGTGTGTTTCTCCTCCTTTTCTTTCTCTGTCTATTCCTGGCTTAAAGCCAATTTGTTCCCTGATTGTTCATTTCTACTTCGCGGCTCTCTGGATCTCCTACCTTGGTTTTCTGGAATTCCCCTGCTCTGCATCATCATCACTGTAATGCTTCACCAAGAGGTGGCCACCTATTTCCTCACGAACTAAGTGTCATTTCTCTTTGAATGGTCGTTATTTCCACTACTCCAGGTTTCCCGCGAAACTGATTCCTCCGCCAACTCATCAGTCATGCTGGATCTCAAATCTTATCCACCTCGACCTATTTCCCTGTCGAATCTAGTCACCCATCAGGTTGCTTCTACGACGTTGATCTGGGGCCTCTAGATCTTACAATCTCCGTCCATATTGCACAGGTAAATAACATGACCTTTACCCACGTGATGCAAGCATTTTCCTCTCTCATCCATTGGATGCGTGTCACCCATTGTATGTAATAAGGTGGGACTCAATCGAACCCACTTACCACTTGAGGGCCTTCCGATATCCTGCTGGTTTTAACGCGGGGCCTTCCTTCTAATGAAATCAGTGATTTCTATATGGTTTTATGCTTTTACCCATGACTTAGCACTTGGGACTTTCCTTCACTAAGGGGGACACCATGCGATACGCGACTAGCGCTTTAGTGCTAATCACGTATCATAAACTGCCTCTGTTATTGGATCTGACTTCTCATTTTGATGGTTTGCATTAGCACGCTGCTACCATGGGCCAACGATTTGCATGCTATGACTGAGAGTCCTCATTGCTCTGTGCTGACCACAAATTGCCATTGTTCAGAGGTTATTTCTGATAAGCTCGATATCCATAGCTCTTTGAAACTTTGGTATGAATTTTATAGAGTTCAGGAAACTTTTAAGAGTGTTTGAGGATCTAATTCAGATCATGACCTTCCCACTAAAAAAGCTTTTGGACCACCAAAAGTTTGTTTTCAAGCATCGACTAAGTGAGGTTATAGCTATCTCACTTGTACAATCTCTAACCATTTTGCACTGCTTGGATTTGAACCCTTGAGTCCAATCCTGAGGTACTCAACATCTCCATTGTGTGTCGTCCTCACCTTACTATCTAGAACTGTATCTTCCTGCAATTCATTGAGATATTCAGGTAAAAGATCATCAATAGAAGGCAATTGCCTCTGCTCTTTGGTATCTTCAATTAATGAAGGTTCAAATAGTTTCAAGATGTCTACATTAACGATTGAGTAGATGTGCATGTAAGCTGGTAAATCAAGGCAAAAAGCATTCTCACCAATTTTCTTAAGTATCTTGAAAGGTCCATACCTTATTGGCTTTAGCTTTTTACCTTCACCTTGCATTTTTTCTTTGCTGATATACAACGAGACTTGATCACCAACTTGGAAACTATGCTCCATCCAATGCTTGTCATGCCCTTCCTTGTATTTGGCTTGGCTCTTTTCTAGCTATTCCTGTACTGCCTAGTGATTCTCTTGGATTTGTTCAAAGAACTTGGTTGCCCTGTCCACATCATTGTGTCCATCAACTACTATGTCTTTACCAAAGACAAAATCCAAGGGAGACCTTGGTGTGAAACCAAATCAAGTCTCAAAAGGAGATCTCTAAGTAGAAGAATGTTTTTCTCGGTTGTAATCATGCTTCACATAACACAAATGTTCATCCCAAAGTTTGGGATGCTTGGTGCAATAGCCGTTGAGCAACTAGATCATTGTCCCATTGACTACTTCCATCTGGCCATCTGTCTATGGATGAAAGGTTGTGCTTTTCTTCAGTTTGGTGTCCATCAGTTCCCACAGACTCGACCAAAAATTCCCAACAAATCAGGTGTCTCGATCAGATACAATGGAAGTGGGTAATCCAAAATGAACCCATACATGCTAAAAGAACACTTTGCAGTTTGTTCAGCTGTAATCTATTTATTACAAGGTATCAAAATACACATTTTGCTGAACCGATACATAACAACATATAAATAGTCATGACCTTTCCTAGATTTAGGAAGTCCTCCAAAAAAGTCCATGGTAACACTTTCCAAAGGATGAGAAGGAACTGGCAGTGGAGTGTGCAAGGTGAGTTTTCTTTTGTTGGGCTTTCTTTTAGCACACAAGGTACACCCTCTTACATATCTAGAAATTGTCTCATTCATTTTTGGCCAATAATAAAATATTTGCAGCTGTGCAACCATTTTACTTACACCAAAGTGACCTGATATTAGAGAAGTGTATGCTTCCCGAATTTTCTTTACTCTTTCAGTTTGTGGAATGCATAGCTTCCCACAATGATGCAAGAGTTGGTCCTTAATGTGATAATCCAATTCTTCTACTCGTTTTCCTTGACTTAAAGTTGTATATACATATCTAAAATCTATATATTGAGCATATTATTCAATGTACCTCTCATGTAGTACTAAATTATGCTTAAGTATAATGGATGCATCTATAATATTTCTAGATAGAATATCTACAACTTTATTGTGTATGCCCTTTTTATATCTGATGACTAAATGAAACTATTGTAGAAAACCCATCCATCTATTGTGCCTTGATTGCTACAACTTAGTTTGGGAGTGTAGATATTGAAGTGGTTGATGATCAGTATATATAATTGTCTCTTTGCCCATTAAGTAATGTTTCCACTTTTTCGCACTCTGTACTAATGCATACAATTCTTTATCATATTTGGGATAGTTAACTACTGTATAATTAAATATCTCAGAATGATAACATATGGGTTTATAGTGTTGTATCAACACTGCTCCCATGGCATAGTCACTGGCATCCGTTTGGATCTCAAATGGTCTTTGAAGATCAGGCAATGCTAGTACTGGTGTTGTACTAATCTTTTCTTTCAAGGTGTCGAAGGCTTTCAGTTGTTTTCCTCCCCACTAAAACACCTTGTTCAATCATGTTAAAGCATGTAAGGGAGCTGCAATTAAGGAAAAGTTAGAAATGAACTTTCTCCAATATTGCACTGCTCCTAAGAAGCTTCTAACTTATATAGCAGATTTGGGTTTAGGCCAGTTTACAATGACTGCCACCTTAGAGGGATCTATCTTCAATTCACCACCACCTATTAGATGTCCCTAATAATTCAAAGATGTTTTGTTGAATTCACATTTTGATAGTTTAACATAAAGTTTTTCTCTTTTCAAAACATCTAGTGTCTGTGTAACATGCTTTAAATGTTCTTCCCACATTTTGCTAAATATAAGAATGTCATTTAGATATACAATAACAAATTCATTAAGAAAAGGTATGAGTACATCATTCATTATTCTCATTAAAGTAGTAGGAGAATTAGTTAAGCCAAAAGGCATAACTAGCCACTCATACAATCCCTGCTTTGTTGTGAAAGCAGTTTTTCATGCATCTTGTTCTGCAACTCTGACCTAATGATATCCACTATGCAATTCTAACTTGGAAAAATAAACATCTTCCTTTAACTGATCTAATAGATCATCTATGCGACGAAGGGGATAATGATTTTTTATTGTTATCTTATTTAGTGCTCAGTAATCAATGCACATTCTCCACGAGCCATCTTCCTTCTTCACCAAAACAATTGGAGACCCACATGGTGATGTGCTAGGTTTGATGAACCCCTTCTCGAGCAACTCCTGCACTTGCTTCTTGATTTCTGCATTCTCTAAAGTGAACAACCTATACATTCCGATGTTAGGCAATGGAGCATCTTGCTGCAAATTAATATCATTCACTATTTCCTTTTTGGGTGGCAAACCTTTAGGTTATTGAAACAAGATATCATATGATAAAACAACCTTTTCTAAATCAGCTTGCTATTTAGCATCACAGCCCTCAAACACATTGGTTTTATCAGGTTTCTTTTCCTTTACAACCATCAGTAAAAATTGTTTGCATGAATTTATAATTCGTTTCATCTGCCCTAAGTTTATAAGAGTGTAATTATTCTTGAGCTTAAGAGCCCTTACAAAGTATTCGATTCCATCTTTAATGAGTAGATACTTGTTCTCAGCTCTATAGAAAATAGCTTTTCTATCATACAAGTAAGGACTTCCTAAAACAATTCCACATATATCTAAAGGAACTATATCTAACTCAACCTCATCTACAAATGCTGACCCAAAAGAAAACTTAATTTTACATTGTCTAGTCACTTGTAGTTGTGCTTTATCACTTAACCAACCTAATGGGTATGGTTTCTTGTGAGGTGTATTCAGTAATCCCAACTTCTTTACAATTGCTTCAGAAATTAAATTTCCTCGTGAGCCACTATCAAACAAAGTATCAATATTTTGATGTTTGGAAATGACTCGAATATGGAAAATCTCATGTCTTTTTCTCTCATTTTCTTCATCATTAATGGATTGTCCAGAATTACTAGTAGATGTTTCAGAATGGTTGTTTTATCTCCTAAGTTTGACCCCAAATATTTTTGAATAGTTGCAACAGTCTTCTTCTTCTTTCCCTCAAACTTCTGAGGTCTCAGCTCCGGATGCATAATCCGACAGTGCTCATCATCATGCCCATCCTTCTTATAGTAAGTGCATGAAGACTTGCTTTTCTGTGCAGTGTTGGCCTTCCTCTCTTTCCATTTATGTTTTATTTTCTCCTTATTCTTGCTTGCAATGGGCTTGCATGATCCTCCAACTTCTGGGTTCCCATTCTTTCCTCTAGCTTCTAGATGCGTAGCTTGAACAGATACCTCATCTATACTAGTGGGATTAAACATGAGGATAGTGTGCCTCATGTAGCTGTGTAGACCACCTATGTACTTCAATAGAGTCTCAGGTGAGTCTAATGAAATTCCTAGAATCAAATCTCTTTTCCTAAATTCTTGGGTGTAACCTTGTACACTTTTCCCTTTCAATTGTCGAAGATTTTGCCAGCTCATCATGGCTTGCTGCATGTAAACTAGTGGATAGAACTACTTTTTTATTGCAGAAACAAATTCACTCCAGAAAAAAAGAATCTTACCATGTTTCTTCATGTCAACTTCTGTCCTACCTTCCCACCATAACAAGGCAGTGCCTCCGAGGTGTAGGCTGGCTAGCTGAATCTTACTCTTGTCTGAGTCGATACTTTGCACTCTGCAATAAACATCAATTTGTCTAATCCAATTATCCAGCTTCACTGCATTCAACTCTCCGTCATATATTGCTAAATCAAATTTAACATCTAATTTAATCAAAGATGTCTTATTTTTATGTTCAGGGCTATTAGGAGGTGTGAGAAAGTTTTCTTCTTTCCCTTTGCCTTTTGAGTGGTCATGGAGGAGAGATTCTTCTTCTCCTTTTTCTTTGGAGCATGATGAATCTTCATCTTTATCTTCTACAACAAATCGATAAGATTGTGAAATACACAGACACTGAAACAGTAAGAGAACACAGTAAGAAAACACATAAACATAACAAGTTTAATAAGGAGTTCACCCAATCCTCCTGGGCTACATCTCCTGGTCCATCCTTCAGTGGTGGCCTTTCTATTGTGTCTTAAAAACCAGAGTTTTACAACAGTGAGCTCAAATTGAGTTTCACTTAATAGATAATGATTAATAGGACTGTACTTGGATTCCCCAAGTCTCTAGAGTACAGAAACTCCTCTTACTGAATCTCAACCTCAACTAGTCTTAGTGGTATGAGTCTGATTTGGTACTCAATACCTGACAGGTATACACAGAAGAGTTGCTTTAACTTCTCAAGCCTTCTCTGGAGTTCACAGACTCTCGGACTCTCTCTGTCTCTATCTACTCGATGCTGCCTTTGCTCTGCAGGTCAGCTCGACTTCTCTATTCTCTGCAATTTTTGCTTCTCCATCTCTTTGCTCTCTTTTCCTGCTTCTTTCTCCCCCTTTGCTTTCTCTGTCTATTCATGGCTTAAAGCCAATCTGCTCCCTAACTATTTGTTTCTTCTTCCCAACTCTCTGGATCTCCTCCCTCTATCCACTAGAATTCCCCTGCTTTGTGTCATCATCACTGTAATGCTTCATAGAGAGGTGGCCACCTGTTTCCTCACGAACTAAGTGTCAGTTCTCTTTGAACGGTTGTTATTTCCATTACTCCAAGATATCCTGTGAAATTGATTCCTCCGCCAACTCATCAGTCATGCCAGATCTCAAATCTTATCCAACTTAGCCTATTTCCCTGTCGAATCCGGTCACCCATCGGATTTCTTCTCCGTCATTGATTTGGGGCCTCCAGATCCTATGGTGTTCATCCATATCGCACAGGTAAGTAGCATGACCTTTACCCACACGGTGAGAGTGATTTTCTCTCTCATCTACTAGACGCATGTCACCCATTGTATGGAATCAGGCGGGACTCGATTGAACCTGCTTATCGCTTGAGAGCCTTCCGATATCCTGCCGGTTTTAGCGTGGGGCCCACCTTCTGATGGAATCAGTGATTTTTGTACAGTTTTATGCTTTTCCTTGTGACCAAGAACTCGGGGCTTTCCTTTGCTAGGGGGGCACCCTGTGATATGCGATTAGCATAATCACATATCAAAAACTACCTCTATTATGGATCTGACTTCCCGTTTTGCAAGTTTGCATCAGCACGTGGTTACCATGGGCCAACAGTCTACGTGCTTTGACTGAGGGTCCTCGTTGCTCTGTGCTGGCCAAAAATTGCCATTGTTCAGAGGTTATTTATGTTAAGCTCAACATCCATAGCACTTTGAAACTTTGGTATGAGTTTTACAGAGTTCAGGAAGCTTTTAAGAGTGTTTTAGGATCCATCGAATCACCAACATGCACACAACACCATTTGTACATAGAACTATATAAACAACGTGTACACAACACCATATATACACAACATTGCATGCACACAACATCACGGGTGCATCATGTACAACATATATATAGTAGTAGTATTTCACATCCATATACCACACATTGAGTCTACCAAGAAACCTTGCTTCTAGTTTCTTTTTAGTATTCATGTATGTTCCAACATGTCGTCGAGTACACTACTTCAATTTTGCTAATGTATCCCTCAACATTGCCTATCCATTACATAAACATAGGAATAGTACAATCATATAATATCAATTCATATCCACATGATGTTGACCTTGTAGATTTGTCAAGGCTACTCTTCCCACTTGATTCCTCATAAAATGGGAACCGGCTCATGCCATTCACCTACATAAGCATTCATTTCTCCACAAGAATGATTCTTGATGACCCTGTCATACAATGACATACATATATAAACATTAACATAAAACAATCATGATCCATTACAACCTTGTTAGTTATGGCATACATACATACATACATATATACATGTATACATATATAAACATTAGAATAATCATGATCACAACATAATTACCAGATATCATAAGGAATGGGCTAAGAGAACTCCTTTATTCATGCTCAACATTCAAAACATTGAGAACAGAAATTCCCAACATAGCCAAGGCATTTGACGCCTCAATCCTTTTGCTTATCTTTTTTGTTTCCTTTCTCATGAATGTCCTTACATTTTCCATTTAAACAAATGGACCTAACCAGTCCAATTGGTTTTCATACTCTTGCCTTTAGTTTCCCTTATACATGCACCGAGCTTCATCCATGTTTTACCTTATCTATCGAGTACCACCCAACCCTCCCCGAGCTCCATTAAATTCATCCTTCCCAACCAATTCCCAAGACTATCAAAACATAACAGGAAAGACCAAGAAGAAACAAGAATAAAACAATGGAAACCCAACAACAATACAACACCATGAACAAAGTATTATGACCATATAATAGACATAAACAAAGCCACAATCAAGTTCAGAAAATAATAAAAGAATCAACACACAAGACTGGCAATAAACACCATGACTCAACTCCCATGGCTTCCTAGTGCTTCCAAGGGAAAGCTAAACCCGAGCCTTCTTCAAGATTTCATGGTAGCCTCTTTTCCATGTGATCCCCTGCATCCTACTTCCATAAACACATAGCTATCAACGCATAAATAAACATAACAATATACTAGCTATCATACATTCTTGTGCCAAGCACATTATCTTGTAGCTAAACGCATCCATGCCATCTCTCAAGGGAGTCCAATTTCCTTAATAGATCTAGTTATAACTAGACACGGATTTTATACCTGTCAAATACATGTCCATGCCAATATAGCACATATTCACATAACTTCAGATAAGATTATGGTTAACAAGACTTCATGTATTCAAATAATTCATTCATTTGGAATTGCAATTTCCAAACATAGCTAAATGAATTCTCACCCAATTCCTTTATTTCACCTGTTTACCTTGTTGCAATCGAGTCTTACTATATATCGTCACATCACCCAACTATTAGTTATATAAACACATCAACTATTACCTTGTCATGCTAATACCAATCATGTTACCCTGCAACTTCCCACACATGTTGATCACATGTTCCAAAGGTTAAGATAACATATCTATTAATTTGAAACCAACCTTTACCAAGTCTAACAACCATCTCATAATCAATAATCAACTTACATTCATCAGTCACAATACATAATGCTACAGCTATCACCTACTTACACTCAAGTACATATCAGTTATCTCCATGCATATAATTTGTTAGTACAGCCATCTTAAAACAAAATCATTACTTCATGAAATCTTATAGACATATACTCATAATTCAATTAATAAAACATTCAAACAATAGATAGATGACATAATAGATACCAAACACTCAAACACCAAATAGATGACATAATAAAACATTCAAACACCAAGTTGGCGACATAAGCAAACCCATACCTTAATATATCTCAAGGGAGGGTATCATGTGTGCAAAATCAATCTAAATTAGCATGTTATAACTTCACAACATTTCAACTCAAACATAAACAAGGTCATGATATCCATAACAGTAACTGGCTAACATGTTCACATCATAAACTCATAAACTATTTTCATTCATGCTTAACAATCACATATGCACAATCAGTCTAGATTAGTACAACACAATATCACAAATAGGTCGACTCATACCTGAATGTCATAGCCCTAACCATCTGAATAGGCCAATCCAAATTAGCATGATACATATAACATCAATATCTTACTTGCAATGAACATAACCATCACACATATGACCACAATGCATATAACAAGTTATTATCCTTCATGACTAATCGATACATGTACATGTGATCACACTGATTAACTAACATCTATCATACATGTAACCACATTATAATAGAATGAAAAGCATATAACTAACCCTAATTCTTATAACAATGCATTATCTAACATACCTCCATGCCAACATACAAACTTGTATGATGATTTTCTTTTACCCCGAGGTCTAGTGCTGTAACCTCACTTTGATGATCTACATCTCCTACTCTATCTCAACCAACATGTTAGCATCATAACAAACAAAAACATCTTGATGACATAAAATTCTTGCAATGACCTCATGCATGATAACCATGCCCATACAATTCATGCATAACATGATATAGACATTGACATGCATAGAAAATACATATACGATTGACATGCATTCATGACAAATGTACCCCAACAACAATATCATCATCTCCTACATGGAAACACAGTTGTAACAATGACCACTACCATGCATAAATAACAAGCACATATACAATCTACATGCATGCATGACAAACACATTCCACCCACCCAGTCCAAGTGTTGAACCATGCTTTGATATCACTCTGTAATACCCTCCTCTCACATTTACCCAAGTTACCAACCTACCAGGGTAAACATGTGACGAAGAGTGACTATGATATGATTCAACCTCCTATAACATCGTAAGGAAGTGGAATTGACAAACTAAAACCCTTAATGATTTCCGTATTAAGTGTTATGGGACCCCCATGCGCTAACCACCCTTCCAGGTGCCCAGGCCCTAAATTAAACCTCTTTTCTCAGTGACCTAATCCCCCAGACATTGGTACAACATTGCCTAATTTTGAGTGAAACCCTCCATTCACATGCATGATGCCTACAAGGGAGTGACTGTAGACTTTTTCACCCAGTTTTGTGCTAACAACCGCGGGATTTAAGCCAATTTTTCAAGCTAGGATCTAGACCTCTATCCATAATGTAATGACACTTTCCATAACCATGATTGACACAAGGATAAAGCCTTCCATACAAATCTTAGACAAGAAATTGACCTAACAAGGCCTAGCCATGACAAACATTCCGTCAAACATATCATGAACATGAAATCTACAGATCATAAATACACACCTAAACATAGGGGTTTAATACTTATCTAAAAATCACCAAGAAGGTCTAGTGCCTTCTCATAATATCCATAATAACATGTATTAGGTCATACATTCATCATTCCTTCATTCATTAATCAAAAGATGGTAAGATCCATTAACAAAATTTGTAATAAAACCATGCTTATAAGTAGGATATAAACAACAAAGTAAAAATAATAGAACAACCTTTAAATTCTCATAATAACAAGTACATGTACACATAAATAACAAGAGGAAAAGAGCACTTATTAAGATATGAAAAAGCTAACCAAGCCAGGGACTTCCACGTTCAAGCCAACCATATACTGGGCTGAACCAAATCTTTCTTTTAGATAATCACCCCCGTGCCATATTCCAAGCATGAATGTTGGACTCACAATAAAACGAACCTGGTTTCTTTAGGATTTACCACAATCCCCACAGGATCAGTAGGCCCTAAAAAGGCATGGATTCTTTTCAGATATCTCCACCTAAAAAATGAGGAATTTTTCTATCTTGACCTCTTGGCTTTACCGTGTATCCCACCATTATCGTTTAAGCGATTCCTAGGCCTACGAGGTCTCTACTCTTTGGGATTTAACATGTATCCCACCATTCGCCCGTCAAGTATTCCTAGGCTCAATCGAGGGTATTCACCTATGAGATTTACTATGTATCCCGCCATTCACTGGTCGAGTATTCCTAGGCTCAATCGAGGTGTTCACAACTAGGATTTACTATGCATCCATCTTAGGATTCCTAGGCCTTGTGAATAATCTCTAGACCATCCCCCCTAAGCTTCATGTCTATCTGCCAATCTAGCTCAACCAAATACCAGAGAACCTACCACACCATCGCTATCCAAGAATGGCAAGGAAGTGATGAAGAAAAATATCACACCTTGCAAAATACATGCTAATGACAGCAAGAAAACTAAGAACACACATGTATGTACCATTCATGCCACATCTAGCAAGGATATCACACATGCAAATCGATACCTATAAGTAATCTCGTTGTAGTCGCTTGATCCTACTCTTCCTTAGTTGATATTCTCTTCCTTTTTCCTTCTTTTTCTTCCTTTTATTTCCTCGCCCCAATGGTAGAGTGGTCCAAGAATGCTCTAAGTTTCCAAGAGTGAGAGAGAGAGTAGAGAGAGAGAGCTCCAAAATTGAACTGACAAAAGGTTACCAACCAATCCTAATAATCCTTTTTATTATTGAGGCCTATATTTTCTTTAATTTTCCATTATTTTCCTTCATTTCCTCCTCACATGCAACCTGTAACCTTTCACCTTCCTTTTCTCCTAATTTTCATTATTTTCATAAATAAAATGCCAATTAATGCCAAATGCCTTTCCAAATCCATTGCCTTTGCCAATTTCCTTTAGCCATAATAACTGAAATGAACAACCACTAGGATGTTTTGCCCAACATTCATCTTGGAATACATGTCCCATGACCTTGGTGTTATATTTTTTACATGAATTTTTTACCAAGGTTGTTACAATTATATTTCATAATAACATGCAGAGAATGGAAAAATAATTGTTCACAGGAAAACTATGAATAAATTTGTTAAATGATTGAACATCAAGGGTACAAAGAGATTAAAGAAAGAAAATAATAGTTATTTGAAAAATAGAGTCAAATTTAAACTAATTGTTAATACTGAAAATACCATATCTAAAGTATTTAAAAGAAATAGCTTAGTATAAGGAAATGCATAAGAGAATAAGTAAGATTGTAGAGAATGTGTTGGTGATTGTGGTGATTTTTTTTAGCAAAGGAAGAGAATTAGCATGAGTAAGATCCTATTGGTATGAGTTTGAAAATGAATGAAATAGAGATCTTCAAGGTTGAGCAGGTTGGTGCTTTGCATACCACGGAGTCAGTGCTTCCTTCAGGTGGGTGTGTGAGAAACAATAAAGGGATTTGGTACCTCCTATTGGTTGGTTCCAACAAAACAAATCAGGGGTCAATGTTCCTTTTAGTTGGTGTTGATAAATTAGGGAGAGGTTGCTTCCTTTTGGTTTTTTCCAAAAAAAACATATTATACTGCCATGTTGAAGCTTTCCTTCGCAAAAATAATTAAGAAGAAGATCGATGGTACATCTAGTGTATTTAAATGTTTCATATGTGTATGGTAATGTGTGTTTCATATGTTGATTGATGATGCTTCCTACATGCATTTTTGTTAAATAGATTGGAAAGTGTAAACTGGCAATAGTTATTTAATTTAGTCATAATATTGATTCCCCCACCTCTCAGTATTATCCTGGTTTCTAATAGGGATCTAGCTACAACATGCATTCTACATATTCGACAATATATATATATATATATATATATATATATAAATATATATATATATATATATATATATAACCTTGTATAATCTTCCCACATTAAAAAAAAAAAAATAGAAAGGTAATGCTTAAAATTGCACAATTGCCTAACAAGTTTTTTAGGCAATTGTGCAATTATAAGCATATCCTTCCTAATTTTTTTTAATGTGGGAATATTGTACAAGCTTATTGTCATTAGGTTGATAGATGAGTGTTGGCAATATGGGTAGTTTTTCACCCTTGATGTCAACGTAGATTGTGATCTTATCACACTCTTAGGGATTGGCAACATAATTCCAGAGGTTGGCTTAAATAGGTTCATGATATTTTGGTGGTTCTTGGTGTTATGAAGTGTTGTAGTGTTGATGCAAAGGATGTACAAGCTCCAAAAATTCCTTTCAAGGTGAAGTAGAAGTGTGGTAGAGTTTTGGGCAAAGTAACTATCATTTTCCTCAAGTTAACACATTTTTGCTAGGAAGACAACAAGCACATAGTGATGATTACAACATCTTCTCAAGAAGATAGGCTTATCCCCATGACAATATTCTTTGGGAGCCAAGCTTATCCCCGTGACAATGTTTGTAGGTGAAGAAAATTAAAAAATAAAGAGAAAAATGTAGAAATTAATGTGCATATTCGAAAATTCTCATGATATTTACTAAATCACAAGACTCAAAGCTACTCTACTGATCTGCGAAAGTTAATTCACCATCTAGAACACAAATCATATACATGCAAAATGAAACATCACACATGCACAAATATTTATCAAGGAGAAAGAAACTACTCAAAATCCCTTCATATATTTATTGCATTAATCAGATAATATAGATGAAATACATATGCTTTCTCCAGCCTAAGCACACACTTCAAGTGTATAATCTATGCCTCTGCCTGACTAAATGACTTTGGCCAACATGTGGTCAGTTTTCAAGCCTTGCAAGCTCCTATTTACTTGCATTGTTACTTGAGGAATTTAGACCCTATTATTTATGAAATTCCCTCTATTGGATTGCGAAATTCCTCTATGTCCATCCTCTGACTGCGTGGACCACCTGTAGAAATGGGAATATGCTATAATTGATAATACAATGCCTTGGGATCTCCATCTCAAATGGGTAACTTGAATTATCTACATGCAACAATTATTTTAGGTTGATTGGTCATTCAACTGGTTGATCACTGCATGTGGTTGAAGTTCCACTTCCACAACTTGAACTCCATTAGTTCTTCTAATAGTTAGAACTAATTTAACTAACAATAACTCAAATTAACTGAAAAAGATTGCTACAAATTAAAAAGCAATCATTGAACTGAAAACAATCTTCCCCAACACGAATTAATTGAGTTAACTAAATGATAAGTGACATGTCACCTTAATTAACTACCTCCAAGATTATTGTTGAAATAGAAATTCAAATTTTCTCTAGTTTGACCAGGGAAAAGTCAAACTAAGATTTTTTTTGCTGCATTTTCAATAGTCCCTCTCAACAAGAAAGGGATTATCAACCACCCTTATCTTGCATATGTGGAACTCGAAATTCCCTCTTGAGAAGGCCTTCCTCAAAATGTGAAAAACTTGTTCCTCTGTCAAAATGTACTACAACAACATAATTTGCCGCTGCAGAGGATCCCACAAATGGCGATACCAGATATCAATGTGTTTGGATCAATCATGAAAAATGGGATTTTCAGAGAGTTTGATGCAACTCTTATTATCATAGTAAATCACATTTGGATACACCATCTAACCAAACAATCCAACAAGTATCTTTCTGATCCAGATCACCTCACAGGTTTCCTAACTTGCAACCATGTATTATGCTTATGCCATTATGAGTTCCATAGATCTTTACTTCTTGTTGTACCAAGAACCGTTGTGGACCCAACACTTAAAATGCCACCTAATGTACTCTTTCATTCTGATGGACTCCCCGCCTAATCTGCATTTGTAAAGAAACACAAATTCACTCCCTTTGTCCATTTCTACAATAGTCCAAACTGGGTAGTGCCTCTGAGGTACTATAGAACATGCTTAGCTACCCTTCAAAATAGTTTGGTTGTCCTAACCATAGCTTGGCTCAATTGGTTGACTACAAAGCACATATCTGGTCATGTGTTCACAAGATACAGGAGTGTACCCACCAACTGTCGGTAAATAGTAGGATCCACTTCGTCACCTGAAGTGGCACCCTATTCCAACATAGTTACCAATCAAACAAGAAAGCGAATTGGTACCCCTTTTTTTGAGGTAGCAAAAAATCACCCGATTTTGAAAAGTGATGATGCTAGAATACACTTTTTTTTAGCATATTTTTGGCACTTTAAATTTTCTTGTGTATCAATTATGAAATTTTTTTTCAATGTTAGTGATTTTCATGCTAATTCTAAAAAGTGTTGATGCAGCATCGACACATTTTTTTAAATGTTGGTATTTTCATGCTGATTTTGAAAAGTGTTGATGCAGCATCAACACATTTTCTTAGAGGACTTATTTTTTACACTATAAATTTCTTTATGTAACAAGTGTGACCATTTTTTTTTGTTAGTGATTTTCATCTTGATTTCGAAAAGTGTTGATGAGCATCAACCCTTTTTGTTTAGAGAGCTTAGTTTTTGCACTTTAAATTTTCTAATGAATTAAGTGTGGATAATGTTTTTTAAATGTTGGTGATTTTCATCTTAGTAAGAAAACATAAAATAATAATAAACCTGACAAAAAAAAATCAAATACAATAACATATAGAAAAAAAAACCTATAAAAATGTATTAAAAAAAAATAAAACATAAAACATAAAAGTAAA
>APFE030545639.1:37076-52979 GCA_000404065.3 Pinus taeda | reverse complement strand
AAAAAATTATTGAATATTTGTTAGTGAAAAGATCTTAAAATGACTATTTTTTAATTGAATCTATATGAAAAATGTATATTTTTTGTCTAGTGTTTAAAATTATTATTTTTAACTCACAATTATTTTATGTGTATTGATGTGTTAATTAACTATATATAAATATATAAAAAATCCTAACCTCAGAATATTAATGTTTTTATTTTATTTTTAATTTTGCACAAAAACAAAAAAATTCTTATAAAAGAACATTGCAAAGAAAAAAAAAACGCATGTTTGGAAAACCCTTATAAAACAAACATCTTAGGACTAAAACCAAAAAGAGGAATAAAACAACTTGAAAAATGGTTAAATAATCAACATTTAAAAAACAATTGTAAATCTGTAAGAAAATCGCCAACATTTAAAAATAAATATATCCACACTTAATATATTAGAGAATTTAAAGTGTCAAAAATAAGCCCTTTAAAAAAATGGGTTGATGGAGCATCAACACTTTTCAAAATCAGCATCAAGATAACTAACATTTAAAAAAAATGTGCATACTTTATACATAAAAAAATTTAAAGTGTTAAAAATATGCTCCAAAAAAAGTATTGTATTTTGAATCAGCACTTTTCAAAATAGGATGATTTTTTGCTACCAAAAAAAGCGGGTACTCGGTACAATTCTCGTTTAATAGTTTAAAATGTTTCTAAGCATGGATGACCATAGTCTATCTGCAAAATTAGATACTAGAAACATAAATTCATAACAAAAATACATAAAGAAAACTATCATTTGGACTTGTTGGAGTCTATGGCTTCAACTGTAATGGGTTCCTTGCTATTACTAAGGGAGCAACCAATGTTACGAGGAATGCCAAAAGGAGATTTCATGTGACTAAGTCATATGTCCAGGTATTGTAGAGTGAGATGTAAGTGATCTAGAATCAATAAAACCTCCTCCTTTGCATTTTTCCTATATAAGAGCACTCTTCCCAAAAAGAGATTAATATGCCAATAAATATCCACACTATACATATATTAGTTTTACTGGCCATAGGTATGAGCCATGTCAGTTACCTAGTCACCAATATCAGTTAATATCTTAGTGTATGAGAGGTTGGGGAATTCTCCCACAATTTCCTATTCTTCCTATTTATGTTTTTCTTGGGTGGGTTGTGCTTTCTACATGCTAAGTGGAATTGGAAGCCCTTGTTTGTGCCCTTATAACTTCCTGTGAACATTTATTATCTTGCACCCCTTCCCACATACACCCATTATTGAGGCATGGCTGACAAAGATAGAGAAACTCACTTCTAAGGATAGAGAAATCAAGCACAAGGATGAGGGAAGAATGAGGGAAACAATAGGATTTGATAGTGAGGGGGCTAGGGAAGAAGCAATGGGAATTGATAAATAAAATATAAAAAAAGACAAGTAGGAGAAGAGTCGTGTTGCTAAAAAAAGCCACTAGAGTAGGAAATGAAAACATAAGGAAATGCACACAAAGACTTTGTTTAGCAAGGGAGGAGAAGAGAGAGTCAAATCCTTACAAAAATAGAGAAGAGAATTGGAGCATCAATGAAGGAAAAATCATTTGATAAAGAGAATGGGGGAGATATCTTGTTAAAAATGTTGTTTTCAAATGTTTCTCATCTCAAGAAGATCCATGATGGCATCAATTGAGTGTAATTAAATGGAAAGGGTTTGATACCCTCATGTAAGCTAAACACATACAACCAGATGAGCAGTATCCACTTTATGAGGTGGCATTCCATTACAAGTTGTTCATCTAGGATGGGACCTTCTGATGGACATGGAGCACTAGAGATGCAGGTCATGGATATGCCCAACACCCACTTGAGCTAAACAATTAACACATTATTGAATACAAACTAGCCTCCATCATACCTCGATGATTTTTAGATCTACTTGATGCTTAATGCACCTTGGGGGGAATGTATTGTCAGATCTCATCCCATTCATGGGGGCTTTCCTCAATGAACCTCTGATATATCACATGCATTCGGCATACTAAACAATACCCCTAATTTGACTACATATTGGAAAATACCTCTAAAAATCACATTATTTAACCCATACCAATATGAACCCAATACACCTTCCCAATTTAAAAAACCCCTACTTTCACTAGATATTGTAGGTATCGATATTTTTATTAACATTTTTTATACCCCTTTATATTTTTACATTAACTTTGAAATCCATTTTTTATGCCTGCGAATATAAAAACCCTTTACACTCTAATATATGCTCAACATATTATGTCATTTCTTCTCAATATATATCCCCCAATATGGAAGCATGTGGTATGGTATTGATCCCCCAGTGAATCCCCTATGATCCCATTAATACATGGTGGGTTGGTGGCATCACGCACCCCCACTTGTCGCCCATCAAGCACCCCATCCAAAAAAGTCCTTGGGCAACCTTGAACTACCTTAAATTATAATTTTTTCTATAGGAAGACCCCATTCCATTGCGATCAGGATTTTGACCTTCTATCACATGGTAAAGAAAGATCTATTTGATTTCAACTCCTTGATCGATTGAGATAGAAGAGAATCCAAGGCCTTTTTAAATGACAATGTACCAAAACTGTACTTCTTAGTTTTGAAGTTCTCAAATTTCATAAATATGATACAAGCTTTAAAGACCCGAATAAAATAATTTCTTACTAAATAAACTGTTCCAATGATTACTCACCCCTATTAAATTGTTATAGATAAAATTATAGGAAACCTTTGATTAAATCTAAAAAATCAACTAATAAACATATTTTTTCAATATCTTACCAACTAAAGAAGATTGCTACAACTTATCTTAAAACAAATACAAAAACTAACTATCATGCTAACTTTCCCTTAATATTAAAATTTAAAACTATAAATTTTATACATATGTAAGATCAAAATTAGTAAAAAATATCATTAATCAAATTAAATTAATATCGTGTTTGAAACATAGATTACCCTTATAATTATATATAAGACATTTGATTAAAATTAAGAAATCAACTAACAAACAACATTTTTTTCTCAATATCTCCCATTATTTAAATATATTTTTACCTTTCATTATAAAATTAAATATATAAAAACAACTAATATGCAACTTTCCAAAAGTATAATTTTTATATAAAAAGTTGAAATTGAAAAATACCGCGGGAAACTTAACTAAGGTGAGAAGAAATATTATGGAAAAAAAAAATGAGAGAAACATAGTTTTTTCTGATATTTCCTTCACACCATTTAAATTTACTATAATGTTTCTCAATTCATTATCATGACTTCAATTAGTAAAAAATATTAACATAGTATAACTAAATTATTATCTAAAAAGTTAACTTTTTAAATATTTCTCCTAACCTCTTCCGTTTAAATTTGTTCTAATATTTCTCAATTGATTATCATAATTCCAACTTATAATAAATCCTAACATAATATGGTTTAAGTTAATACTCACGTGAAACATAAATCTTACTTCTGTAACTTATTTGTTACAAAATGAATGTACATCTAGGTGGTAATATTTAGATTAGGAAAAAAATGAATTTACATAGATGATAAAGTTGTTCCAAAAATTTGTGTGGCAACTTACAAGCTAATAGATTGTCCATAACTTGTTCTGAGTGGTCCTTATCTAGCCAAAGGAAAGTATAAAGTAGCATGTAACTAGATATCCCTTCAAAAATTCCATGCAATAGATGTGATGGGCTTGACAATAGAAAAGCCATAAGCATTTATAGTCTATTATACCATAAAAGTTGCCATGACTACATAGTAGAGAGAAACAAAACATAGACTAGAATAGACCAAGCATGAAATTATGAATCTAGAACAATAACTGGAGAGATTGCATTAGAGTTTCCTTGACGTATGTCTTCTGTTGGTGCATTAATGATAGTTGGAGTATGAGGTTGTGAACTGGAGCCAGAATTTGAGTCGAAAACCACATAACGTTCCACCTGGATCATCTTGGAAACTAAGTCATCCAAGTTATATCTTATGTCCCAGAGAATCCTTTTAATCTCCTATTGTCCTACAAAGAGTTGATAGTGATCGACTTGCTTGTCACATATGACCATAGGCTACAAGGTCTCCAATTTCCTGTGTAGAACCACTAAATCTAGGAAGTGAAGTCTCCTTTTCCAGAATTTTCCCAGATTCAGAGTCCACCTAAATGTTGAACTAGTGATTTCTGAGTCTGAACGATAAGCGCAGTCCCCAAATTATTTAGGTTCTAGTTGAATTATTTTGTTCCTAACTTTGGGAGGGACTGCATCAAAATGGTAAGCCATAGAATGCAAACCAAAAATATGTTGATGTCGAGAGGAAGAAGCACCTTCCGCACCTCCTCGATGATTAGGTTGACAAAGTCATGGTGCCATAATCACAATTGACAAAGGTAGACTTGACAAGGGTTGACAACACAAAATATGAGCAATCTAACGAAAAACCACGGGTTTTATAACCACCCAATCCCAATTGCAACAATATGAGGGAGGCATCACTTGAAAAGTGTATACATGGATGTGGTTTTTGAAAGAGACCTATAGAGAGACGTCGTCAAGATAATAGTGAAACACCCAAGCCCAATTTCCATAGTATGAGAGAGGAAGCATTTGAGAGGTATATACAAGGACACAGTAGTTGAAAGGGAATTGTAGATAGATCTCGTGGAGGTAAGAGTGAGAGAACAACCGAATATATCCTAAATCGACCAAACCTAGACCAACCACCCCAATTTGACCATATATAGACTAGACACAACCAATTTGAGGACTTTTGGTTGGTCTACGGACTTGAATTTCTTACCAGTAATCAAAACCACAAGGAAAAAGTTCCCAAATATCACATCCTGCAAACAAGAACTGGGTAGTTGCATGAAATGTATGCAAAGTCAGGGATTTGAGAGGAAGCAGAGGGCAATATAGCAACAAGTTCAAAGGAAGGACTTGTCATTGTATTGTGGGTAAATAAAACGAAAAAAATGGACACCTACAACAAACAAACTCCTTGCCAGACCTAAGTAAAACCAGATAAGAATTAATATGACCCATGAAAGGAAACCAAGACAGACATGAGTAGGGTAACAAACCTTGCTGGAGTTTATTGAGAAGCAATGAACCACTATTATAATTAGGTGCAATGAGTAGTGGGTGTGCATCCATGAACACGAATTAGAGAATCCACCATCCTGTAGTAATACTCCCACAGTTATAAAGAAAAATCCCTACTTGCGAGCATAATGGGTGAGAAGGAGCGCGTGAAAGAGAAATGGCATAGGAGAGACAAGTGGGTGTTAGGGAACACATATTCATGCCCACATTTAACACTCCAAACATATGCGCATTGCGTTGAGGTATCACCATGAGCAAACTTGACTACGAAAAAGCATAAACAAAGGGAATGTCAGGTTGAACCTTAATACCCTCCACTTTCCTTGCTTTAAATTGATGAGAGAAGAACCACCATGTTTTATCATATCAACTATGGGGTGGCCACACATACACCTCCACTAGATAGGTGGTAACATATTTTCGACCTCTGTGGTTCACCTCCCAATCACCCACTTGTGATTCATGCATGCAATCATGTGAGTTGTCATACTACCCTTTATTAAATGCAACCCCATCATGGAGGGGTCCCAACCCCTGCCCTCTCGAACTCCAATGAACAGTGGAGGTTTGGCCAATGGCGCGCTCCTGGTCACATTGAATCCACCTAAGGATTTGGTGTATTAGCTTCACTGGTATCAGCTAACCATGGTTCATTGTATTGAAGCCCTTGTGTGCAACTGCCCAATCAACTAAAAAATTTGTTACCCCATTGCCTTCCCTCTTTGTGTGATGTGTGATAGTGACTTGGAACGACACCAACATATTTTTAATACTTGTGATTATCTCATTTAGTCTCCAACTTTGGCATACCTATTCCTATGATTGACCATGCAATAGTTTCCAAAGGCATTGTATAGAAATATAGGAGTCACCATGTACTTTTAAAAACTTATATCCCTCTCGCACCGCTATTTTCAAACCTTTCTCCACATCAAGAAATTGTGTTATGTTGTTTGTTGAGGTGCCACAATATGAAGCATACATGTGCAAAGGCTAAGATGTTTAATCCATGAAAATGCCTCTGTAACCCTTTAGTCCTATGTTCCCCTTCGAGGCACCATCGAAACTCAATAATCTGAAGTGTTCTGGAGGTGGGGTGAAAAAATTACTCTCATTATGCATGAAGGCTAGTGACTTGGTTGGTAAAGTGTTAAACATTATTGCCCATAGATCCAAGTTATTAAATATCGTCTCCTCCAACCCTGTATTTGAACATTATTCCTATACAAAGGATGATGCCACTAGTGTCTCCCATATATTCTTCATTATTATGTCTTGTAAATTAGCAACATTCCTTTGGGTTGTCTGAAACATCCTAAGGTTATCTTCTTTCCAGAGGTTCCATAGGAAAAAACCACAGGTGAGTCTCGAGGCTTGTGCTACTATGGATTATTAAACTTGTTGTCTAAATATTGCATTACTATTTCTTGGAGATTACAAGGTTGAGGTGCAAGATATCGAAAAATTATCCCTATAATTTGCCAAACATTACGTGCGAAGGTGCAAGTTTGGGAAAGATGATATGTTGTCTCCTCTGCTTGAGAAAATAAAAGATGAATGGATTTTCCTTCATATCCTTTCATCCTTAGACCGTCCCATGTAAGAGTACTCCCATGTGCTAGTAGCCATAAAAAAAGATCTGGTTTCAGACAGCTCTTGCAATCCCATAGTTTCCTCCACAACTTTATATTGTCTCCTTCATGGAAATCGACTAATATTATATAGCCTTCTTTTAACAAAATTTTTCTGGTTGATTGGTAGCCCCAATGAAGAATATCTCATTACTGTGAGACCCTAATAGATCTATGATCTAATAATTTTTTAAACTCCTTCTAGGGGTAATTATCATTACCATGTCAATCTTCTTTGTCCTTCCATACTCTCCATCCTTTATTTGCCATATTTTGTTTCTAGAAATTTGCTAGTGAGTATGCCCCAAGACTTTTAGAGAGTTGTTGTATCGGTTGGAGATGTGGCAACTCGAATAAATAGGGGTATTGATTCCAAGATTCTTCCTAGAAAGTTGTTGTTTTCCCATATTTAATATCCCAAAATGTGTGTCGGCGAATAAGGTCACGACTTTTACCGGCCCAATTCCATATTGGTGATCCCTTAATTGTTCCATTGAATATGAATCTGAGTCTCCACCTATGATGAGAGAGGTAGATATTTTCTTTGCCATATTTGATTCCAAAGTTGTGATCCTCCTTGAACCTAGAGACACCATAATTTCATAGCATATGCTTGGTTGATCAATTGGGGATCTCTGAGTGCGAAACCTCCCTTACTCTTCTTTATAGCTAAAGTGTCCTAACCAACCAGGGCCCACTTTTGATCTCTGGCAGTGCCTCTCCATAAGAAGTCTGGTCATATAGGTCTCAAACGAGAGGCCACTGCAGTTGGGAGTGGCATAGCCGCTAGTTGATAATTTGGTATGGCTTGTAATACTGCTTTCAACAGTGTAAGGCACCCCAAGAGATTGAGTGAACTGACATTCCAATTGGTTATCTTTCTTCGAGTCTTATCTAGGAGGTCTTCCTAGGTAGCAACTATGTTTGTATGCACAACTAGTGGTACTCCCAAGTTCTTGGAATGAAGATGTCCGTTTTTAGCCCAATACTCAGATTAACTGTGTTTGAAGGAGGTTTGGGCAGTTAAAAAATAAGATGTTTGTCTTCTCTCTATTTATCAATGTACGTGATGCTATCATGAAAAGTTGTAGACTTTCCATGATTCCACGTCCCTCTTTCATTGTGGGAAACCCATATAGAACAACATCATCAACATATTGTTGATACAAAATGGGAAAGTCTATACCATACAATTTCAACCCATGAAGATGCCCCAAGGAACAATATCTTTGTATAATTCTTCCAAGGCCTTCCATTGCTAAAATGAAAAATAAGGGAGATAAGGGATCTCCTTGACTTAGTCCTCTTGAGGACAAAAATGTATTGGAGGGAGATCCATTGATAAGGATTGAGAAAAAGGTTGTGGAGACCGAGGATACCCACCATATCCATTAGTCAGAAAATCCATAAGCACTAAGTATTTGAAACAAAAAATTCCAACTCATGTGATCATATCCTTTAGAAAAATCAAGTTTAATAAGCATACTCAACCTATTTGGCGTTGTGAGTGAGTGAATGATTTCTTATGTTACAATGATCTCATAACAATCTGGGAACCCCTCACAAAGCTAGTTTTAGCAAAAGCGTTTTGGAAAAAATATACCTTAGTCTATTAACTATGACAAATGAAATAATCTTATAAATGACATTACAAAATGCTATAGTGCGAAAACCATAAGACCTCCCTACCTGACCCATGAGCTTCACCATAATAGGAAGGGTTTATGTTAACTTTGATATACTATACATATCACTTTATTGGCTCATTTGAGCCATCATAGTCGTTACATAGCAACAAGGAAACTTGTACATTTCCCAATAAAAATATTTTACCCTCACATGGAGAAATTATATAATCATAGCTTAATATTTATATGCTTTGAAGTTTATTTCCATTTGAAAGGGAGCTTTCAAACAAAGTCGATGCTCACTTTATTCTATTGAATATTTCGACCCTTTAAAATTGTGTGATCTTTAGGGGACGGAGTGTAACCTTGAATTCTATCGAAGGAATAAAGCGTACATGCTTGCATCATTTAGCACAAGGTTGGTAGACTTTTATGTCTATTCTTAATTGGTTAAATCGTGATGCACATGGTGTATTATATTAGTTTTAATGCGTAAAAAGTCACCGAACTTTATTTTTCCTCTTTTTCCACTTTAATGTTATATTTTAATGTATCAGTCACTTTTGAACCGTAAGAAAATATTATATTCGTTATTATATTGGTTGTAACGAGCAAAAAGTCACCGAACTTGTTTCATTCTTTTTACTTAATATATTTTTATATATGAATCACTTTTAAATCGTAAGAATAGTTTAAAGGTCTATATATTATATTTATTTCAAGAAATTTTATGGGGCACTAATTAATATATCGTATTAATTAATAAAATAAAGTAATAACTTATTAATATGTATTATTGTATAATATTGTCAATTTAGTTTAGTCTCAACGGTTGGTGGAATATTTGTTATCTTTCTCATCTAGATTCAAATCTTATAATTAACATAGATTCAAGTCTTATAAATTAGCATGTTTATACATTTCTTTCTCGAGCTATATTTAGTCTTATAAATTAACATAGATTCAAGTCTTATAAATAGTATATTTACACATTTCTTCCTCGAGCCGTATTCAATCCCTAAGAATTTTCTTTGGGATTTTTTTTTATTGTATAATTATAATATATTTAATATATATCTCCCAATAGGGGTGTGACGAGATACGAGACCCCTGCAAGGATCGTCGTTATGATTAAATAAGTGAGGAGCAGGGCAAGTGGGTAGCCCACCCAATGCAACCACATGCTCAAGGTAATTAAGGAACTGACAACCCGTAACCAAGTGGCAAAGCGGACCTCGAGCATAGTAATTTGGGTTTTATAAGTGGTAAGTCGGGTGGTAAGTTTGGAATTCTACATGCAACTGTTGTGGTTTCACCTCAGGAGTTGTGGTGAGGTGGTGAAGGTTGATCATGGGACTAGAGATCTATGCCACAGGCAGAGCACCCAGGGCAACAACAAAGGCGCGACAACAAGGAAAGGTTACTGGTATGTATCTCAGGCCTTCCTTGTTCATGAAATGGAAATATTGTTGTAAGGAACGAAGCCAGAATGGCAGCGTTTGGTGATGATAATGCTTGGGTTAGTTGGGATTGGGTTAAGTCTGTCTCTGTTAGCGTTTAGAATGTCAATTTCAGTCTTTTATGGAAATCTGTTGGCTTAGATTAGCATGTATGGGGAGTCGGGGCATGCATTTATGAATTTGTTTGTAAATTTTGTTAATGGGTCCTATAATTCTAGGCGTCTCAGGCTCAGATGGGTCTAGGGTCAATTAGAGAGCCTGACATCTATTGGAAGTCTTCCGGCCCAAAGGGGCATGTATGGGGAGTCAGGGTCATCACCCAATGTCTGGTCTATAAATTTTGTGAAAGCCTCGTTTAATTCATGGAGTCAGAGACTTGGTCGGGCCTAGAATCGGTTAGAGAGTCTGCGAGGAGTAAGGCATCTGAGCTAGTTGAAAGATATGGAGATGATTGAGTCTTCTACTAGCCCAAAAGCAAAGGCTAAGGGTGTCAGTGTTCTTTTTGTTTTCATTCCTCAGAACAAGAAATGGGGAACCAAAATGGTCTCCCATAGGAAAGGGACAGATGGTAAAACCTGCATTTGGCATTTGGATGATAAATATTTGATTGAACCTTCTGTATGCACTACCCTTTCAGGTCTGCCTAAACTGCAAACTCCTCTAACTCTGGAAATATTGGTTTTCGGTACGGTGAGGGCTCGGGAGGTACCGCAGTTGTTGGGCAACTCAATTTATGGTAGAATGGTGAAGCCAGAGGTTGGGACGGGGAAGCGACGGTGACTTCACAACATCAACGAGAACAACATGAAAGGGAAAGTGTTGTTGGCCTCATCCGGCAAGCCCCAACATAAAAAAGAAAGGAAAAAATGGGAGGAGAACATGTAATATCTCATGCATTCTTATAATGTTGGATCCCTGACACAAGTGAAGTTTGTTATCTCGTCATGGGAGCTGGAATTGAATGCCAAGGAAGATGCAAAACTAATTCCAATAGAAGATTGGGAATGTTTGGTAATGGACCCTAGACACAGATGCGGAAGGCTGACTCTGTTCAAATATTTAGTCCAACTTTATTGGGAAATGAAGAGCTTACTGGTGAGAGCCATGTCAGAAACCCATAACTTGGATGGCCCCTAGCAAACCCACCAATTAGAACCACGCCTCAAGGACATTCAACATAAATTCAAGCAGTACAAGTGCAGCAGTACCATCAGAATATCCGCCTTGGCTGCATGTAAAAACAACTACAAAGTCTGACACAAAGTGAAATGCTAGGGTCGAGTGCAAAGAACCCTGCCCCGGTAGAATCGTCTGATGATTGACTACTGATAAGTCATGAAATTTCTGAAAGTTTCTAATGTTTTTTATTGTTTTTATGATCTGTTCGGATAGCATTTACATTGTCAGTAGTGCATATAGATGGGTGATAGAGATGACAACCTATAAAGCTTGGATAGACATACTCAAATTATTTATGCTTTAGACGGCTTATGATGCTGATTGGTGGCCAATAGACCTCGTTTCCTTTGAGCAAGTTGAGGCCACCAAACATATCTTTTGTAACCTGCTTTACACATGATTAATAGAAATATACTACCAAGCTTACACAAATAAATAAATAAATATATATATAGATATATATAGATATATTATTTATATTTCTTATATATCTATATATATATATATGTTAATTATTTATATAGATTTATTAGATATAATATATAATATTAATTTATATAGTATATTGTTTATTATGTAGCAATTATATTAATTTGAATTCTTTATATTTTTTTACTATTTTTTTGAAATGATTTGATTTTTATATTTTTAATTTCATTTGTAAATTAAATTATCATTTCTATATATATTTATCTTTATTTTTTTGTAAATAATGTTCAATTTCACATTCATTCGGTTTTTATCTATGTGTAGATTAAGAATTATGTTTCAAAAAATTGCTATTATAACTAATTTATTGATGTTAATTGCCCAAGCTTGGATTATTCCTTACAAGAGGACATAAGTCTCATCATGATTATTTGTGATTGTCGAACTCCATGCAAAAAAATAAAAATTAAGATGTTCTCTAGAGTGAATGAACACACAACTCCACCCCTACCCCACGCCTACCGCCATTGGATTAATATTAGAGGCTCCATCAAAATAAAAAATGTGCTTTATCTGAGAGGAAACTTGTTGATTATACCCTTCTAGAGTTAGCTACAATAACCACTTATTTTTTTTACGGATAGCCATGGAAAGGGAAACCTGCATATTGATTTTTTGTCACCATGCTTCTTCCATCCTATCTAGCTATTGGCAAGAAGGAATGATTTAGAATTCATATGCTTTGCTAAAAGAGAGACTACTTGGGATGCAACTACCAAAGGACGATATCTTTCTTCATGTAAAATATCCCTATTATAGACTAACCATATTTTCCAGTAGAGAAATTTTGGTAGAGACAGTCGAATTCTTTTGGAGATGGGTTTCCAATTGAAGTTTCCAAAATAAGACTTCTCTCAGCCTTCTAAGCAATTTACAAGATTATTGTGTCATATCAGTCTTAGAGCAATTCCTTGTAATGAAATTCTCACATTGATTTAATAAACCCGCATTCAAGAAATAAATGGATAATTGATTCATTGCATTCCTAGCATAATGGGCATGTTGAAGGCCCATAGATTCCTCTCTTCCTAAGCTTCTAAAGTTCAAATTTTTTTTTTTGGTGAGGGTTGTCCAACAAAAAATGCAAACAAATTGGAAAATTGTGGCACTAAGAATGTGATTGGAACCTTGCTCATTAATGAGTAGGTGAGCTGCCACACAAAACATTCATCAATATGATAAGTGGCATAAGGAATAGGTGAGCCCAAGCTAAGGTGGTCATGGCATGTAGAAGTTTTGATAGAGGGTCTCCTTCTTATTTCAAAGGGGGACTTCTATGTGTTCATTGTGCTAGTGTGGAGCTTTTCGTGACATCAAGACTTAAGAAATGAATGAATTACACATAGAGGCCACAAAATTCAGAAAGTAACCATCTCCTTTTTCAATTATTTTTTCTCTTTAGGCATTGAGATATTTTATTATGGTTGGTATACATACATACATACATACATACATACATACATACATACATACATACATACATATATATATATATATAGACATATACATAGCCCCAAGGGTTAGCTCAATTGGTTGAGTTACCATTGCTAAGTACCTCTACAATTAGAAGGTCAGAGGGTCAAATCTCATCGATGCCCTTGGGGTTAGGCCTTGCTAGTTTGGCCGGTAGGTAGATCCCTTCAGGTTGATTTACTTAGATTTTCCCAAGGATGTAGTGGCCACCCAGTGTCCATGAACCACATACATACACACACACACATATACATATATGTGAGAAGTTATATTTTTAATATATTATAATATATATATATATTTTTAAACTGATTCTTTGATTTGCAAAAGTTACATTACATAGTTTTTTCTAGATTGCACTTTGGGGATTTTAATCCTCCTTAAACCATTTCTCCTAACTAGCAATTCTACATTTCTTCATACAACAATTATTTCAATATTCACAAAATAAAACACTACACCATGATTGACACATAGACTAATATAGACTAAATACATCATAGAGTCAAAATCCCTTTTGAGTGGGTGCAACCAAAACTCAGAGGACAGAACTGCAAGGAAAATTGATAGGAAATATAATCATTGTATAAGAACGAAAGCATTTTTGGCACCCTCACACTTAAACCTAATGGATTTGGCAGATCCCTACTATTAGATTCATATGCATTATTCCCCTCCACATGAGCAATGCAAGCATTAATTCGAGTCCAAGAAGAAGCATTAATCTTTAAGCATATTTTTTATGTATTCCATGGTGCCAAAGACATTAAACTACTCCAATTTCTTGTCTTTTAGGACCAATCCTAAAAAAGTCTTCATTTTCCAGTCCAAGGCCACAAAATTCAGATATTGCGTCTTCCTACCTTGGTGTGCCCAGGTTTAGGAATCCAAGTCGTCATATCCTCCAAGATTTTAGAATTGGAGTGGGATTATCTCTCTACCCCAACTTGAGTCTCCAATTTATGTATCACCTTCCTTGTTTCTGATGGAAGTACATTGAAGTAAGTGGCAGTCAAGTCATGAGCAAATAATTTGGCTCCTCTCTACCCCTATAAGGTACTCCCCCCTACTTATAGCATATTCCTTGTCTCGATGGCATCGATGAGACTAAAAAGGAACACCTAGATTAACTTCTACGAATACCTCTTCTTGGGAAAAAAACAAGAGATAAAGCCATACATGTCCACCACAAAACTAGAGCTCCAACCTAATAAATCATCCCCAAAGCTCGTGACATATGCCTCAAACTCGAATGAAGCACTTCAGTGTGAAAAGAGGTCACACCAGCCTCTGTAGAGGACCCCTTCCCCAACACCATTAAAAGGATACTCAGACTCACACAGAACAATGAACCTCAGACACATAAGACTAGACACCCAAGAAAACCAACCCATGGGATCCCTTCAACCCACTCTTCACATTTTACATGATGACACTCACCATAATTAACACAAACTGTATCCACTGGATTATAAGTTACCAATTAATGGAAACATCAAATCAAAAGACATGTATAGGCTACCAAGCCTCTCAAACCCTGACAAGAATATTGAAACAAAGCCTTATAGCCTAAAGAAATTAGACCTATCACCTCATACCCTACCACAGAACTAGATTTTATACAAATTACCAAAAAAAGAAAGTAATCCACTTGAGATTCAGTGTAGGGAGATGCAAATCATGCCCACACCAACCCACCATACTCCAAGGTTCCAAGCATCCAAACATAGACCACGACTTTAAGGAAACTCCACTGCTACCACCAACACCTTCTCAGACCAGTGAACTCTATCTTCATTGTCTTAATCGCAGACCCAAGTCCAAATGTAAACCTCCCTTCATTGCTAGTTGGAATAAAAGGCATGCACAGGGAGGTTGAGGACCTACCCTTGCCTGCAATGAAACCACCACAAGCGACTTCCAAAAACTTCATTTTGGCATGTATATGATGAGCATTGTCATCTATGGTTTTGCATGTGATTTCATGAGGGGGGATGGTCGCACCTCCCCTTCATTGATGCACATCATGTCCGAGGGTGGCAAGAATAGTCTCCAAACTCTACTCTTTAAACAAATTAACACTCCATCAAGGATATGAAGTTAATATTGAGATAAATTAATTAATATTTCCACATCCCATCCCATTAATACATGGTGGGTTGGTGGCAGTATGCCCCATCACTCATTGCCTTTCAAGCACCCCATCCAAGAAAGTCCTTAGGTAATGTTGAACTACCTTAAATTATAATTCTTTCTATAGGAAGACGTCATTCTAATAAGATCGGGATTTTGACCTTCTATCACGTGGTAAAGAAAACTCTATTTGATTTCAACTCCTTAATCCATTGAGATAAGAGAGAATTCAAGACCTTTTCAAATGACCACTTATCAAAATTGTACTTGTTAATTTTGAAATTCTCAAATTTCATAAATATGGATTCAAACTTTAAAGGCCCGAATAAAATACTTTCTTATTAATTTTTTTTTGTGTTCTAATAATTGTTCACTGTTACTAAACCCCTATAAATATATTTATATAAAACCTTTGATTAAATCTAAAAAAAATTCTATTAATAAAACATTTTTTATTTTCAATACCTTACATAACTAAAGTAGATTGTTGAAACTTATCTTAAAAACAAATAAAAAACTAAATATCATGCTAACTTTCCGATAATATTAAAATTTTAAACTATAATTTTCTTACGTATAAGATCAAATTATGATAATGCATTTATGATAATGAATGCATTATAGTAGGAAATATAATTAATTAAATTAAATTAATATCTAGTTTGAAACCTACATTACCTTTAAAACATTTGATTAGACAATCAACTAAAAAAACAACATCTGATTAGAATAAAAATATCAACTAAAAAAACAGCATTTGCTTTTTTCAATATTTCCTATAATTAA